>PVKU01005967.1:0-112855 GCA_004027475.1 Anoura caudifer
TTACTGATGGGCACCTAGGTTGCTTCCAACACTTGGCTATTGTAAATTGTGCTGCTATGAACATTGGGGTGCATAGGATCCTTTGGGTTGGTGTTTCACGGTTTCCAGGATATAATCCTAGCAGTGGAATTGTTGGATCAAAAGGTAGGTCCATTTTTAGTTTTCTTAGAAAATTCCATATTGCTTTCCATAGTGGCTGCTTCTGTTTCTTTATGAAGAAAGAGGAGTGGGCCAAGTTGCAAATCAACATCGGGGACTTTTCCAGTCATCAAAGTTCAGTCTACTCCTGGGAGGGGTGCCCATTCAGGCCCCACAAGGACCTGGATAAAAACATTCCTCCTTCAAAACATTCCTGAGGTAAGAAATATTTTTTAGGAGCAGAAAAAAAAGCACTTGAAATAATAAAAGTGAATACAAAAGTCAATGAAAGTAAAATAAAAATGAGTACAAAAGTCTGATATTTTGAATTGTGTATGATTAGTTTTTACTTTGAAAAGTCCATGTTTCAAGTAAATCAGAGTCCTCTGACAGGTGATAATACTTATAGGACACTTTCACTTTTTTAAACAACCCTGTGAGGGAGGTATGATCATTTCCATTTGGTGAAAAAGCCAACAGAGGTTAAAAAAAGGTTAAAGAGACTTGCTCAAGGCCATGAAATTCCAGTATCATGACGGGACCTTATTCCTTCCACTTTAAATCCACTTCTTTTTCCATTACTGATGTTGTGTTCACTAACAACCAAACTCTAAAAAAGGAAAAATGGTCTTTGAAATGAAGCCAAAGCTAAAGAACCATCTGAATTCAAACAGCGGTGGCCTTAAGCCCTTGAGAAACTCATGGCACCAGAAGAGAAAAGTCAAGGTCTAGCGAACGATGAAACACTAGGAAGGCAGAAACAACAGCGGCTTGTCTGGCATGCGAGGACACAGACCAGCAGGAAGATCAAGTGAAACAGAAGATTAGTTCTAAGAGGTACAGAGCCCTGTACGGAGAGAGACACCAGGATGCACCATACTGACTGTTAAATGGAACAGAGGCAAAACGCCACAAGAGAAAACCCAGCCAGGCACTACAAGACAGCAAGCATCAGTGCCATAAGCTTTCTATTGTATTTAAGATAATTTTATAGAAGAGCAAGTTGTACAATTTACCTCAAAGTTCATGAGAATCATTGTATGCACACCCAACCTCTGCAGAAATAGCCAAGGTTTACTCAGTTACTAAAATTCAAACTTCCATTAATCACAGCTTGTTAAAATAATGTTTAAAATATGTGCTAGTAGTAACCTCAGTAGTATTAGTCATTAATGACAATCTATATTTTAATAATTATTACTTGATTATAGCAATGATTTTGTTGTTATATAGTAATAAATGTACTTTATTATATTGTATATAGTAAACGTAAACAGCATTTACAATGCAACCCAAGAGATTAAAAACATATTTGCTCATCTCAGTCTTAAATCATAACCAAGTTCTACTTCTCACCGTGTTAGTATTTAAAGATCTAGAAGGCTATAATTTAAGCAATCCATTTTATAAAATGAAAGAACATGTGAACATGGTGTCCAGCAAGTCTAACACACCAATGTACATACATAATCTTTTTTAAATGTCTCAGACTCACCCCAGACAGGGAGGGCACTTCCCTCAGACTCACCCCAGACAGGGAGGGCACTTCCTCACAGTCGCTGTGCTTCACGTCACAGCTGATGACCATCTGGAGGCGAAAGGCCACAGGCAGACACACTTCCACAGGGGAGAATCTTAATCCAGGATGAACCCTACAAGGGCATACTTCTGAATGTGCTAAGTGTTCCACACAAGAACTGTAGTGACCGGTTTACAAAGAAAAATAAAGTAACAAATATTTTTACTATTGATAGAGCCCTTCAAAGAGCAGGGGTTTTTCTTCTTCTGTCTGATCTTTTGACTTATAAAGCTCTGATAAAATTTGTTAAAATTGGATAAGCTTAAGAAGATTAAAACAAACATTCAAAACATTCATGCATATCACATCAAAGTCTAAGGCTTATAGAATTTTATCAAGATTAGAGACAATTTGCATACTAAAAAAGGGAGAGCAAAAATTGCATGGGGTTAGGAGGGAGAGAGATCAGCTATCAAAATTTTCCATTGTGAAACAAAAGTAGACAAATGTCTATAAAATACCTTGGTGATAAGTAATGTAAAGGTATCTCAATTCTGTTTTTAAGTTACAATTAATTATTTTCTTTGCTCCCAAGGAAACAAACATAAAATTATGAGTTTCCATTTTACCCCTAATACCCTTATGCCACAAGGAAGGCAGGGAGGGAAATAGCTGTAAGGCCACAGGGCAAAAAGAAACCAGGCTACAGGAAGCACCCAAAATCACAGCCCCAGCAACCACACAGCATCCATTACACTCCAGCTGCACAGTCGCAGCTGCACGGTAACTGATTTTTTCATACAAATATCAGAGCTGTGCTCCTACTGTGAGACAGGTATTATGGATACAGTTGTGCCCCAGACAAAGTGCACTTTGGAACTTCTGCTCCACTAAAGGGAGGTGGATGAACATCAGCAAAAACAGTTACATCTTAGAGGACATGGGGTTCGCTTAGGAAATAAAGTCGGGCAGTGTGCCAAAGAATGCCAGCCTGGGGTGCACGCATGTGTGTGTGTCCGTGTGTGCGTGTGTGTGTGTGTGTGTGTGTTGCTTCTCCTAGGGCAGGCAGGAAACTTTTCTGAGGAAGTCAACATCTCACTGACAATTAAATGATGAGGCAATGCAACCACAAGATCTAAAGCAGACAGCACTGAAGGAAGAAATAACAGCAAATTCAAAGACTGAGATGAGAGGTGAGTTTTCAGGAGAGAAGAAGGCAGGCCAAGGTGGCTAGGGATACCTCACTGGAGGGGAGTCAGAGCAGGCAGGTGAGGGGGGTTTGGATCACACAGTGCCTGGAGATAGCAGAAAGAAGTCTGATTTTTATCCTGGTTGCATTGGGATGCCATTGGTAGGTTTTAAGCAGAGGAGTGGCATGGCTTCGTTTATGCTTTAAACAAGATACAAGCTGATGAATGGAGAGTGGGCCACAGGAAGGAAGAAGTGGAAGCATGGATATCAGTAATGTGCAAAGGTCGAGTGAGAAAGGCGGCATCCTGGACGAGGGCGATGGGCGTGAAGGTGGTGAGACGGCGCAGAACCAGGAGAGCGCCCTCCTCCCGAGCTCCAACAGCAGTGAGCTCACTAAAGTAGAGACAATACCTTCCCCACAAGTTCCATTGCTCCGGCCCTCTTAAAAGCCACCTCCTTATATTTGCAACAGTGTTAGATAAAAAAATTCTTTAAATAACTGTTTCCTTCTCTGAGAACACAAACAAGGACAGGAAGAAGGCCCACAAACAGTCAACTGCTGGAATGAACAGATCAAAATCAAGGCAAAAGGAGGGAGCAATGCGGTGTTACTTGGAACATTCTAAGATGTGAAGAAAGAAAAAGGGAGTTTGAACACCTTCTGTGGATTGATACCAAAAGGCATATGAAGTTTTAGCTCAGGGCTGGGAAGTAGTAACTAAAGGAAAACTACAGCAAATACTTCCTAATCTTGGACAATGAAAACAAACTTACACAATTCCTCAATAAGAGTTACGCAGTTTCTAAAACAACGTGAGAATCATAAAAATTAATCTCCTGCCCAGATTTCAATCCCATAAATACTTATTAAATAGCAGCACTAAATACCTTCTAGTAAGAAAGTATTCCCAGTTCTTCAAATACTTCTTTACACATTATCTAACCCTCAAATTAGAGAAGAAATCCTGTGAGGCAGACAAGGTTCCCATGTGACAAATGAGGAAACAGAGACACTAAAGGCCCAAAGACTTGTCCAGGGTCACATGTCCAGGAAGTACGGGAACAGGAACAGAGTTTCCCTAAACCACAGCTTTTCCTTCGCCCCACACAGATTAATTATTACTTCCCATGATTACTGCACCTACAACAGCTCGAACTGCTCTGAAAAGTTTCTGCACCACACGCCCATAACACGCACAGTTTTCGAGTTGAGAAGGCCAATTCTAGGTGTACCCAAACCACGTGAGAAAACAAAACCCCAAAAGATCTCCGTTACTATTCAGCGGGATCTACAGGATGTAACTTGAGATCCTGCTGCCGTCCTGGAGCCCGAGTGCTTCTCATAAAAGGACAGCACTGAACGCCGCACTACATAACTGGGCACTGTCATTGTAATCACTGCTCAAGTAACAGTTAACTGTTTAACCGCCAACACAGGGCGAAGGTCACACAGTCACTGGACATGTTATTCATCAACTTCAGGGACAGACAAGCCTGAAGGCAACCAGCATACACTGGACAAGGGCAGGCTTGGAATTCCCACCGACTGGGGAGCCATTGGATTGTAAGATCGAGATACCTCAAACAAAGAGTGAGGTACTAGGCTGAAGTTTAACAGGGATGATAGAGCAGTGGTAGGTTTATCTGTCTCCTTGGGACTGAAGAGACCCTGATCAGGGGCCGCTACTGATGACAGCTGGCCCTGGTCTCTCTTCTAAGAGCTCACAAGATGTTTCAGAGGAGACCTAAGTTGAAATGATAACGCAGCATGAGATCAGATAGCCTGAGGAAAAGAATACTAAGGGGTAATTAATGGTCTTCAGGAATATGAAGAATTTTTATAAAGATCAAAGTAACCAATATTTCATTTTTACTAAAGCTTAAATTACAAAAAGAGAAACTGTTTAAGCAGGGCAGTTACTGACTCTGAAGACACTGTTACTAAGAGACCCTCACATCCTCCTTCATAAACTTTTCCCCAAGGGTAGGATTAAATGCCTGAAATAAAGTAGCCTGGAAGTAACCTCTTCAGCCTGGAAGAAGCCCTTTTGTGGTTCTAGTCTGATGAAGAGAGGTCAGGGACATGAGTTTAAAAGTAGGTCTTTTACACCAAGTTTTACAAACTATTTCTCTTCAGTTAATTCCATCCCTGGTCCCCACAGACGGGAAAGGCTGCCAGGGAAAGACCCTCACTGGGTCTGTATTGTTGTCCTTGGTGGCCAGTCTTGGTCCCGGGAAGGTTCTTTCCTATCCCTCCCATATCCTAGGGAAGAGTTCAGAATGTCACCCTAATTCTCTGCCCCTGAAATCACTGAACTTTGAATGTGAATAATTTTTTCCTTAGTTAACCTTGTACAATATTGCAATCACACTTGCTTTCTTGTCTCATTTCAGAAGTACTAGAAAAGATACCACTCCACTCACCAACCATCTAGGAGCACTTATGGCAAGACTGGCACTTTTCTTGTCTGAGGAAAGAGAATAAAGTATGAAGAGCCAGCAACCCCTTTCCATCCTTACCCTCTTTCTGTAGCACAGGATCCTAGCCATCCGTGTAGGTTCAACCTCTGCAGAATTCAGCCCTACAGAGTGGTGACCGGGAATCAGCCTGGCCATGAGGCTCAGCTCATCCGAACCTGATCTGAAACCATGAACAGAAATGGTGCTTCGGGAGGTATGATGGCCAGAACATTCCTAAGGTTACTTCACACCCATCTGAGTGGGCGTGCCAAAGCTGCACTTACCCTTACTGATGTGTCCAGTGTCACGGATACAGCACAGTGTTCTTGGAAAAGAGGTCATCCCCTTCGGACAACTTGGCATGGACACGCTCCAAAGTAGAGGCACCTGACCTAGTGGGACCTAGGCTAACTAAACACATCCGAAGCTAGCATGAACTCAGATGGAGAGTGAGGCATGCTGCATTCAAGTCCCAACCAAGCCAAAGGCTCATCCACCACTAATTAGAGAAGTCTGATGATTCTGGTGGACAGAAGGTTTGGACACGGGGACAGTCCAACTACTTATGCGGCATAATCACAAGCTAACATTCGTGTCCCACGAAGACACCTGGAAAACTGCTGCACCATCTTTAACTGGGACACATACTGTAAGCACAGGGGTCTTCACTTGAATTTGAATGTCAGCTGAATTCAGGATCGATGAATTTAGGGTCATTGTCTATTTTAAAGTCAATTTTGTCCTTTAAAAAAAAACAGATCCTAGAAAACTAGAAAGTTATAAAATTGAACAACTGCAGGCAAGTAACTAAAGTTAGGATTTTTACCAATCTGCTAGAAACTTGATTTTTTTAAAAGAAAAAATATTCTTTGCATGCTTGACTTTCAACCTTAAAAATGGCAACCAACTCAAAACCTCTAGAAATAAAAGTTTAGTTAAATAAGGCTAAAATATGATGGTTAGAGCATTGTCCAATATGCCAAGGTTGTGGGTTTGAGCTCCAGTCAGGGCACATTCAAGACAGATGGAGGGAGGGAGAGAGGGAGGAGGAGAGAGAGAGGGAAGGAGGGAGGGAGACAGAATGCTCCCACAAGCTCTTACAAGTCCAGGTGTTGGGAGGTGGGTGGGTGGGGGCAGGGAGGGCAGTAAGATGAAGTGGGGAGAAATGGAACATGCAAAGTAATTTTTTAAAAGGAACATAAAATGTAGGAGTGGGAGTGGAGAAGAATCACAGGGAAAGAGTTCCATGTGGGCTAATGAGGAAGCCATCCAACCTGAAGCACACAGTTGGAATTTTGATGTTGTGAAATGTGTGCTTTTCTGTTCTGTCCTATCAGCAGAGCTAATGGAGGGAAATCTTACCCTAGTCGGATAATAGAAATGTACATGGGAGACTTTCCTTTAAGTTTTATTAAAATAGCTTTACTTCCGTGACAATTTTTTTATCTAATTTTTAAATCTCCAAATTAGTAAAGTCATTACGAATCTCCATCTTGCTTACTCAGAAAAAGACATTTCTATAAAAATTTCATACACTTTTGAAGGTGCACAGTTATAAAATAACATCATCATAATAATAATAGCAGTAGTAACTACTAATGGCTAACATTTGTTGAATTCTGATTGTGCCGGGTACTGTTCTAAGTACTTGAACTTATTAGTTCAGTTAATCTTATAACCACACTATGTGGTTAAGTATCCTTATTATCTCCATTTCAATGATAAAGAAACTGAGGCTTAGAGAGATTAATACCACCCCAAGGTCACAAAACTATTGCTGGGCCAAGATTTTAACCTGGGTGGTCTGCCTCCAGTGCCCACATTTTTAACCTCTCTGCTATGATGGAATCACGCAACACTCTCTACTCTAAAGAAAACTTCAGTAGAAAAGACATTCTCCTTCTGCAGTAATAGACACGGCCATCGGATCTGTCTCCTATACGTGGCTCTCCAAGATGACACCAAGAACAAAGGTATGGTGAATCTAGTTGCTTCTGCGGAACACTAACCCATGACCATTCTGTAGGGGAATTTTTCTTTACTATCTACTGTCTTATTTAATTTCTTTTAGAAAAAAAAATTCTCTAGAAAGTAACAAAAGCAAAGTGGTCAATTATGCTTATCTCCATTAAAACAACTACACAAATGTTTTATTGCCTAATTCTTATACCCTGCTTCCAGCTCTTCCTATTTTATCTTCTCTGAACCTTTAATATTTGCCAGCTTATCTCTATAGACTCATTTAACCATGTGTGAGGCTATTATTTTGCTAAGTGCACGTGCCCAAGCCCACACCCATCTGTTCTTGTTCTTGCGCTGTAAGAACTAAGCATCCTAGAGGCCAGGCTCACAACCTTTCATTTCCAGGAAGGGTTCGGCACCAGCAGACACTGGTTTCTGCAGCTTTCCCAAACCGTCAAGAAGGTGTGACCCTGGTGCATGACTCTACTGCACCCCCTCCAAGTCACCAGCCCTGACTCTTCCCAGGAACACTGGGGTGAAAATGAAAACCCTTCTGCTCATAACTGACAGAGTAATTTTTACATTTTACACACATGACCACAGAGACATGTGACTGGCAACTACTCCTTTAGGTAATTTCTTCAACCTGGCCTTTTAGCCAAATGTGTGTTCAAAAAATACACATGCATCTACCCCACATTCATGTGTGTGTGTATATATGTATACATGTATTTTCAAATTCCTTCCACAGCAATTTATGTAGCTGATTTCCAAACACTTAACTGAACCTACTGTTGTTTCAAATGAAATTTCTACTTAATTGATAATTGCATGTGAGTTATTAACAAGTGCTCTTTGAACAGAACAGAAACAAGGGAGAAAAAAGCTCCTGGTATAGTTGAAAGATTCAAGAAATGACTACATTTTCCCACAGCGGTTGCACAACAGACTCCTCCCCTTTCCTCCAATTTCATTGTCAGACTTCAAGTGCTACAGGCAGGCAGGCCTTGCAGGAAGAGGGCCACCGTGATCTGTGCCCTATTTAGATGGAAAGATGTTGAAACAGACTCCGCAGAGCAAGTGCCTCGACTTGCGTCAGAGTGTAAAACAGAGCCCACTGAGCTTCCTTAAATATCCACTCGCACAACTGTGCCTTCTCAAACAGCCAAGCCTCTTCTCCAAAATCCAACAGCTGAGGGTAAAAAGCACTTAGGACTTCTGGGCTCTAATAACCACAGTTCCCAAGGCGTAATAATATTGGGTTGGCCAAAAAGATTTAGTTTTTTCCATAAAATAAAAGACACGCTTTTCATTTTCACCAATGACTTTATTGATTTGGATATGTGGAGTATGTTGGCTATCTCCTGCTACTGGCCTCTAGTGGGTAGAGGCCAAGGGTGCTGCTAAACATCTTCCAATGTGTAAGAGTCCCACAGCAAAGAATTATTTGGCCAAAATGTCAGTAGTACCAGGAAATTTTGGAAACCACTTTTGACATGTTCGATCAGTCACGGCACTTTCTCTATACTGCACAAATCTTTTTTTGTGTTTCAGTTGCATTTTTACCTTTCTTGAAATAATAAAGCATAACATGACAAAAATGTTGCATATCTTTTTCTGTCTTCAGTAGTAAAATGGCTACACAAAAATTCACCAATTTAATAAGTTTTTATTTTTTTAATGCACACTGATATGACAGCTGTCATCATACAATCTAACAAAATTGTTTCAAAAGAAGTTAAAGACAATTAATCATTCCTAGAGCCATCATACAGAAAAAACTAAATGAACTTTTTGGCCAACCCAATACCTATCTTCCCAGCTTCATGGCCAGGTCAATGTGATACCAATTTCCACATCATATGTCAGCCTGCCTCACAGTGCCAAAGGGAACACTGATGTTCAACCTTGACCCATTGGTTATTTCAGAGCTAAAGAGGGAGCTGGAGGATGTGCCCCTAGGGTCTAGCTTACTCTGGGGCCAACCAAATCCTAGCCTCAGGGAATCCTCTGGGGCCACATAACCTTTAAAGACCCCGAGGCAGGCCATCTAGCACATATTTGCAGCATGATTTTTAGGGCTGCACAGCTGGTCAGGGAAGTCTGCCCAGACGTGCTAGCATGCCAACCAAGTCACCCTGGGAATACTCTCGTTACTTCCAGTGACCCATCAGCCCTGATCCTGGCTGAAATGCATGAAGGCCAGTCACCTGAGAGAGAACAGCACCTACGTGTAAGAACAACAATTTGAAGACAGGTGTTTGCTGTGTCAGGTCAGGCACCAGATGCTAGGTTAATCTGGCAAACATGACTACACATACCTTTTAAACACCAGTGCTCAACAGCCAGCAGAATGTATCTAATGATCCCAGTTTCCAAAATAATGGTCCATAAACAGTGAAAAGGCATCCAAATGTTAGTTCTCATCTTCATGGTATCCTTGCTTCAACCTATTTGATACCAAGGGGCTAACTTCTGTAGCTAGAGTTGGGGGTAAACAAAGGAGTTTAATCCTTTAAATGGCAGCCAAAATGATGCCTCTAAGACCCTGAAGAAAGAGCAGCTAGTGTTTTGGGAGAGTGAGGCAGCTGCTCACCAGTCAGAAGGAAGTGATTGCCCATTTCTACAGCTCAGGATCTTGTTTTCTGACTGCGGTGAGCCTTGGAGGCTGGGTATCCTGTAGTGGGTCCTTTTTTTCCCTAAAGGCCCCACCATGCCTTCCCCATCTTTCATTCCATCTAGAGGTTCCTGTTACCAACAGCCAATGAACAATCCAGAATTTTTTTTAAAAGCCTCTTCAAAAGCTGGCTCTTGAGGAAGTAAAACCAGATGGTCTTCTTAGCTTCCCTCATAATTCCTGTTCTCCCAGTGCCCTTCACCTCTTGAAATAAGGAGGTTGTTGCCAAAGGCACTTGCTTCCTCCTGTGCAACAATAACACATAACATTGATGCCTTTGTTACTCTGTGCCAGTCAGGATAGCAAATTGTTTTTTTTATGTATTACGTAATTTAACAATCCTAAGAGCTTGGCCCTACTATTGTCCTCTTTCCCCAGTTGTTAGCCAAACCGCAGGTCTAGAATTCAAACCAGGTCTGACTCCAAAGCCCAAACTAAACTGAACTCACCTTGATTTTCAGCTTCTCTCTAGGTGTGATTCGCTGCTATAGCACCAGCACTGACAGCATGTTTGGTGCGTGAAAACAATCAGGGGTGTCCAACCCGCGGCCCACCCAGGATGGCTGTGGATGTGGCCCAACACAAAATCGTAAATTTACCTAAAACATTATGAGATTTTCTGTGCTTATGTGTCACAATGTATTTAATGTGTGACCCAAGACCACTCTTCTTCTCCCAGTGTGGCCCAGAGACACCAAAGGGTTGGACAGCCCTGGCAGGTGATTCCTCGTGTTGTCCTTCTGGAACTCACGAGCATATGAAGGAACTTAAACTAAAAGTGGGATTAATGAAAATCTGCTTAAGTTAACCTCCATACCCCCAGAGTTTAGGTACCAAGCTCACCAGGCCAAGCACATCCTGACACATTCTAATCCTTCTGCAGACTGTGGGTCCACACGTAACTGCTCTTGCCCTTAATCTAAGGGGCACAGCCTCAAAATTCCTGCCCATGCATAAGTTTTGCCACAGGAACCGGCACCAGACATGTCCCACCTGGATGCTTTCATGTAGGTCAGGGAATGAGGATGTTTATGATCTGTAATAAAGCCTCAACACCTGTCTCCATATTAACACAGTTAAACCACACACACACACCCCAGACTGTCTAGCTGTCCCAGCCTCCTGCCTAACCCTGAACTGAATTTGGATTGTGTGGTGGGGGGCTTATAGAATGGCAGTGAGAGAAGGAGAGGTACAGGAAAACAGTGACAAGTGAAAATAAGGTGGTTGTTGTCACTTAATAAAGCGGTGGTTTGGAGAACAGAGAAGAAGACAGAGACACAGGTGAATCAACAGTGAATAACTGTGCTGTCACCACCATAGTCCAGGCCTGAAACATCCAGATGCTCCCAGCAACTCCCTCCTGGCAGCCAAGCTGTGCCCTTTAGTATGAGAAGCACAAATATAATAAAGCAATTAGGGCCAAAGAGGCATGTTCAGGATTAAGTCTGCAGCTGAACAAGGGAATGTCAGAACCAAAGTTAAATACTAGGGACTTCTGTCAGCAGTTTTCAAACATTAATGCGGCAAGAGTCACTTGGGAAGTCTACTTCAGATGCAAGTCGCTGAGCCCCACCCCTCCCCTAATGCTGATTCAGTTGTTCTGGAGTGGGGCCCAGAAATCTGCATTCTCAACAGGTCCCTTACAATCTGATGCAGAGGCTCAGGCTGCACTGGGTCGAACACTGACTCAAGTCATCCCTGCCCAATGGCTGGGGAAGCAATTTTAGATGAAGAGATGGGGACCTGGGTTTAAGCCCTAAGTCTCTTTCTGAGAAGTTACAGTGCCTGGGGCAAGTCACTGGATTTCTCTGGGCCTCTTTCTTTTTCTGCTAGATGAGGAGACTGGCAAATCTCCAAGGGTCTCTCTGGCTCTGAAATACTGTGCCTGTGGAAAGTGCTTTCAATAGCAAACCTAGTGGATCTATACATTTTGCTTCATCAATTCTAGAAGTTAGCACCTTTGGTATGCTTTTGTATGAGCCTGGGTATGAGAGATAAGTTAGAATTGGACTAGGGCATATTGGGCCGTTAATACCTTGTGGAATCACAGTCCCTTTTGTGGCCAAAGGCATCTGTACCAGGACTGGGAGGTTGGAGGTGCAAGCTGCCACACAGAAGGTGTCAACTCCCGACCCAGGCGGCAGGGAGGCCCACGCCCTTAGGCTCCTCAGTCTGAGCATCTAGCTTCCACATGCACTGGCTCCAGGTCAAGGGCGCTCTCTCGCTAGAGCAGGTTCCTCAGAGATCTTCCACCAACACCACCACATCACTGCAGTCTTGATTTTTTTTCCTACTGCAGATCTGCCTTTTGCAGGGATGGGGGTGGATACCACAAAGAATAGAAGAAAACCTCAGAGCTTCCCCCACACCCCGGAACTATAGCACTTGTTCACTGTTCTCTGAGAAATCACAGCTTATTTGTTCAGTAAATAAAGCGTCTGAATTTATAGGGGATTTAAAGATGCTGGAGGGGAAGGACTGGCCCTAAAATAAGATCTGTGGTTAGCGCCACCTCTCAGCAAGATGCTGGGCTGACATTCTGGTTCCCTCTCTCATCACGCAGGGAGGGGCCCAGCAGCAGGCACGGAGGGGCCTGTCAGCGAGTTGAGAGGCACCCGGGGGAGGATGAGTGAACGCACAGATGGAAGTTTAGCAACCGCTGCCTGGCTCTTCCCTTGTTTCCTTCTAAAACAATCAAATAAATTAGATCGCAAACCAGTAAATTCCACCAAAAAAAGTCAACAGAACTCTGCTTCAATTTAATGCATCTTTCCACCAGTAAGAAAGCAGACAGGAACTGATAAGCTGAAAGGGACCCAGTTCACAACAAAGTATATTCACAGGCTTTTCCCAATCCTTCCTTCAATTTAGACACATCATTTCAGACTGATGCCGGAGGCCTGATCCAAATAATTAAAACTGAACTCTCGGTTCAGGATATGAGGTTCTTCCTTCCTCAAGGTCACTTGATGAGTCTTTACCCAAGGGGAAGGATTGAATTTATACTCAGGGAGTTGGCAGATTTGTGTGTAATAGAAAAATAATATGTAAGTAACATCAAGTATTAAATCCTGAGGACATTATAAAACATAAAATAACATAAAGAAAATAGCCTACCCTGAGCTTAGTGAATCTGAATACGTGCTTTGGAGGATGAGGGATTCTACCCTCCAGCCAATGGCACCAGGTAAGGTGCGAGTCAAACCACACACTCCCGCACAGGGCCAGAAGCCACAGGGAAGGCATGAGGCTCCCCAACGCTGGGAAGCCTGCAACCCCGCCGAGAAGCCTACAGTTCCCCTGCCTTTGGAATCGCTGGAATGGGGTAACTATGGGTGCATTTCCTACAACTCAGTTGCTCTAGGATTGACGCATTCATCAAATTTCAGCAGTGGTGAAAGAAGAAGAGTAAGGGGTTATGGCCACTGGAAAGGAAAAACCTCACCAGGGCTCCTCTTCAGTGGGGTCTACACACCAGTCTTCTAGCTGCTTCTCTTCTCCATTAGGAAACCACACAGAAGCTGCTTGGAGCTAACCCCTGCATCCAGGACAGCTCCTGCCACAGTGCTCCCGAAGCATCTTTCAGAACACAAAGTACCCTTCATGTCTACCGGAAACCCAGGAGTTCACCCCACTCCACCACGCCTAACTGATCACTGCATCTGGTCAACTCTATCTCCTAAATACAATGTGTGGATCTGCACCCTCCTCTCCAACCCCACTACAGCTTCACGCCCTGCCCTCACCGCTCTCCTGAACTATCACATCCTGTCTGCCTGGAGTCTCACATCATTTCCACCTATCTCCACTGCCAGCATAATCTTTCTGCAATCTGTCCTGGCCATGGCATGCACCAGCTCTATATTTTTCAATGCCCCAACTCCCACAGAAGAGGATTCTCAAAAGGTCAGATGGCACAATCAGACACACCTGGCCCCACCTCCGGAGAATCTTATCTGATGGAAGACAACGGGGTTGGGTCCAGGAATCTACCTTTCACAAGTTCATCAGGTGATTCTGACTGAACTACACTGCAAGAGCTCTACCCTTAAGTTTAAACTGCCTTTCCTTTCCAGTGGCATCTCCTGGCCCTCCTTCTCCTCCTTCCTCCTCCTCCAAACCTCTGCAGACAATGGCTCTGACCTCTTCACTAGAATGCCCTTCCTTACGTGTGCCTGGCTAATTTCCACCTGCCTTTCCAGACTGGCCTCAAACAGTCCTTCCTTGGAACATCTCCCCAGACACACCCCCCCTTCCTCTGGGCATCCCAGGCTTCCTTTGCATAGCAGATAAAACAGAGATCAGAATTCCTTTACGAATTCTACTAGCCTCAGAGCTGCAGGGTTTGGGTTTTTTTTAATCACCTCTGCTGCCCTGACACACAGTAGGCACTCAAATTTTGACCACATTTTGAATAAAGGAACAAATGCATAAACTTTGAGCAAACCTCAGAGGGAGACCTGGCAGTGTTTACTTTCAGATGATCTTCCATCATCCCAGGAAAATAAGAGAGATTTAGAGAGTGGGCAGGAGAAATGCCACAGGAGTGGCATTAATCCAGAAATGAGTGCAGACTTTTCCAACCCAGTTTCCGGTGCTTGCGCACCTCCAGCCATTGTGACGTGGGGAGCCTTTACAAGGATATAATTTTCAAATGATGCTGCAAGCTAACTACTTTTATGTTGATCTCTCTCAATAAATATCACTGGAGAAGACACATGTACGTGTTTGCACCGTCAAGGCCCAAAACCTTAAAAGCACCACTGTAATAATTTTTAATTCCCAATCTGGGTATCTGCGCCAGGATGCTCCTCATCGGTGATAATGGTGCAGGTTGCACCCGGTAAGTGTTCATTCAGACTGTGGCTATCAGTGCAGACTGCGAAGCACACAAAACTCCAAAAGCTGCTCCTCCACGAAATGACCTTAGAAAAGGAGATGTCTCATGAACAAACTCTTTAGCCCAACTTCCAATACGGGATGATGAATCAATATGTAATTTTCTTGACAGAACCATTATTTTGCAACTTATTTATATTTTTTAAAGTATGAAAGAGGCTTGTCTAGGTCTCTGGCAAGTCAAACTCCCATAAGAATTACCTTCAGAATTTACTTCATCGGCCAGGCTGCAATTCCAACGTACTGCCATCTTAAGGATGAAAATCAGTCTAAAGTGAAACACCTTTAATGTGACACCCGCAAGCCCACTGAAGAGATGCCACTTGTGTAACGGCAGCCTGGTACCAATGAAGAAAAAAATGTCCCTCTCAGCAAGTGCTCTGCTCATTGGTTTAGGATCCCATCTTTTCAAATCAAATATTTATCGTCTCATGTCGCTCTTTATTTAGACCTTCCCTTCCAACTTTATGATGAATTAATATTTCCAGGTCTGAAAGCTATTTTGAGTCTTCAGAAACCTCATGCAGATGTTAAAGTTTCCAATAGCCTTGTGAGGAAAGCACCTTGGGAAAGGTCAGCAATCAGGGAATCTTAAGGCCTGTGACAGTAATGTGTAATGTGGGAAAAAACGCACGTGAAGTGCTTAGATTTCCCACAAGCCTAGCTGGTCCCAATAAGGGGTCACAAGCAATGTGTAGCTTACCACTGCCTTTCACGGTGTAGCCAGTTCTTGGTGTGAGACACCTCCCAATTCACAACTAACTAGCTTTAGCCCCGCCTCCTATCTCCCCCCTCCCCATCCCTCCCCCACCTTCCTGCTTCCAGATACCTGCCTGTCCTTGCAGACGGCACCCCACCAAGTCTCCCAAGTCTCCAGGGTAACAACTCATTCCTTCCACTGCCTTTCACATACTTTTATATAAGCGTACATTTTGGTCACTTTCTACCAAAAAAACAAACAAACCATTTTTGAGTATGGCCCCAATCGATGTGTCTGATCCACACAGAAAATGGGGGATCACTTTAAGAGTTTTCTTAAGACATCAGACTACTGACTTACATAGTGCTTCCATTCCACTAAAAGGTTGAAGGCATCTTCACTTGCCAGGCTGTACAGTGGTGACTTCTTTATTCATCACATATGTGAAGCTGGTGTTCTGAACCCCAGAGCAATATGCAATATTTATTTCCTATTAAATTTCACCCTGCTAGATTCACTCTTTGTTCCAGTGACTATTCCTTCCTGCTTACCTTCAAAAGCAGGTTTGATGAGCACCCCCTGACATTCTCGGCCACGTCAGTGAACAGTAAGGAGTCCAGGCTCCTCCTGCCTGAGATGCCTCAGGCATCACTCACATCACCCAGTGCTTTTTGGGATCCGATGTTTTTATCAGTTTTGACTCATACGTGAGATTTTTGTCAAGGAGTTTAGTAAATTTCTAAAATTTGGAATAACCGGTTCTGTGCCAGTCTAATTGAGTAATCCCATCAAAAAGGATGAGTTTCATCTGACGTGAATGGCCCATTAGCCACGTCAGCCCTCCCTGGCATTCTCCTTCCTTTTCTGTCACCACCGCAGCGACTATTCACAGTTCCCACTGGCTCTGCAATTTCTGAGCACTGTTCCTGCATCCGAGGGTTCTCTCAGATGACAGAGACTTGGTAGGAATGGGAACTTCACCTTCTTCTAAGGAAGGTAAAAGAAAGCTAAGTGTGTGCATATTATCCTGCAACATGGGCAATGAGAGCATGGACAACCTATTTAAGCTCAGCAAACAGCTGTGTCTATCCAGGACTCTGTTTGCAGCAAAGAGCACAGAAAACGCCAGGGCAATCGGAACGCACCTTGCTGGCCGAGCCCAGCGGGCCAGTGGTGAACGTTTAATGGCGGGGCCCCATCGGCAGCCTCCTAACAGCCCTGTTCCCTCAGCACAGGCTGGCTGGTCTTCAGCTCTCCGGCCTTCCTGGTGCCTGCCATTTCCTGAGACAGGCTCTCTAGTCTTCCCATCAAGATACCCGGTATTTTTTTGTAAGACTCATCTGTACTTAAATTACTCAGAGTTATTCAGCTTGGATTCTGTTGTCTGTGGCCAAGGACACTTGACTGATTAAGAGCCTCATAATATATCAATTAATCAGCCTAGGATTCTGCCTGGAAAGCATACCAATGTGGCAAAATTCACTTCTTATCCCTTTTAAAAATTAGATACCACTATCTACACTTCTGGCCCAGTTCTCACTCCCCAGTAATTCGGAAGGATAGGTCGGATCTAAGTTGAGAAATTCCATCTACAGGTTTTTTAGGGACACTGGGATGTATTCCATCCAAAATGGGGAATCTAAACTCATTTACACCAAAAGGTGCTTTTGTCCAAGTTTATCCCTCATCTTAGGTTTCTAATCCCTCTTACCAAGCTTGTTCTCACCCTCTCCAATCAGCCTATCATACTCTTTAATAAAGGAGCAAAACAGAAATTTAATATTTTTCCATCCAGACACTCCAAGAAATAGTCTTGTATTTTCATGTTCTTTCTTTGAATAGCTAAGTGGTCTTTGATCACAAGGCTCCTAAAACCCTCTCACGGCAAACGAAGGGGGGTAGTCGCCCTCTGGATCTAGTCCGAAAGAAGGCAGTTACTCTCTCAGGACCTATTATCTCTCCCCCGCGCCGAAATTTGTCATTGCACTTGATTCCAGCACAGTCAATAAAACATTTTATTCCCAAGTCACCCTCCCCAAGTTAAACTCTCAAAATTTCCATGCAGCATATTTACTGATATTTTTAAGAGAACATCAGATTCTATGACCTGATGATTAGCCACATTCTTGTCAAGTTTTAACTTTCACATTGTAATTTCTTTTCTGGGGAAGCAAAGCTGAATTAATATACTTTTTCATTGCATGACTTTTTCAGATGTTATATAATCTGGAGTGTCTTCCACACAATGCTGTTATTACAACCTTAACTACTAAACATAAAAATGCAAGGTACAGTTTCATGCAGATGACCACTTTGTTATGCTAATGAGAGATGGAGGCTCAAAACCCATAAAAGAAACCAGATCTTTCATCTTCTATTACAATTAGTTTTAAACTACCCTGCCCGCAGATCTTAAAAAATCTAGACTGTTATAGTTCCAACAAATAAAACATAACAGTTTATGTATCAGAAAGGCACAGATTTCAGAAGATGCTAAATAAAAATGTTTCTTCAAAATTAAGATACAATATGTGCTTTTAGAAACTCTAACACCATAAAAAGAAATGAATCAGTTGGTGGCCTAGGAATCTACAAAAACAAAGAAAGCAAGAACAGAAACGCCAATAACATCAAAAACGATAACATCAAAAATGAGAACTTCTGTCTAAGGCAGCACACATGGACAAAATTAATGAACAGCTGAGAAAATGTAAGCAGATATTCCTAATGTATAAAAAATGACAAAGGATCCATTTCTACAACATACAAAAAAATCTTTATGAATTAACAAAAGAAAGATAACATTCTAATAAAAAAAAAGCAAAGGATATGAGCAAACCAAACAATTTACTGAACAGAAAAACATACACAAAATGTTGCACTTGATGCTCAGCTCAAACACACTGGTAAGCAGAGAAAAGCTCATTAGAACAAAGAGTTACTATTTCACACCTATCAGATTGGCAAGTATCAGAAAGCCGGAAGGCAGGAAGTGCAGGCAGGTATGTGGGGACAGGGGAAACTTCACGCACCTGGGCACCTGGTAGGGGCACTCTGCCTAGCACTTGGGCACAAGGAAGTAAAACGAGGTACATGATCATCCCACACCCCCGCAGTTCTGCTCCTACGTGTAAGTCCCATGGAAATTCTCTCACAGATCCACAAGGCAGCGTGAACAGAGTGTTCGCTGGAGCACTGCTTGTGTTGGCCCCTCTGCCTGGGTGAGGCCGCACTCTGATAAAACTGGACCCTGACAGTGACTGCCCTGCTGGCAAATGCACCTCTCCTGAGGTAAAATAAGCAAGTAAATCACAGGCTATGAAGGTGTGTCCAGGGCACATCAGGGAGCCCTGGGGAAAGACCGCCACACCATCACAGGGCTACAAGAAGCAAGTGGAAAATGCTGGACATGGTCAGGAGGCAACCTCAGTGCCCATCAACGACAAAGTGGGTAAGTGAGGTATGGTGGGTGCCGGCCAGGCAACGGCTGGAGACACACTACAGGTGTACATGGCAACATGAAACTGGTCTTCGAGACACTGTGTGGGGTGGAAGCGAGCAGAAAAAGATTTTATAGTACACGAAGTTTAAAATACCATGTGTCCCTTCTCTTTCCTACTTCGTTCCATCACCCCTGGGGACATATAATATTTAAAAATGCAAATGCTATAAATAGAAGCAATATAAAATACAATAAAGCCCAAAATAAAAATGCATTGAAATAAAAATAATACTTATTTCGCAATACCTCACTGAAATAAAAAGATGTACATTAACGTGAAAGTGACTGCCTACAGGGGACGGGAGAAAATGAGAATTGACTATGAGATAAAAAGAGGAGTGAGAAAAAAAGGAAGGACGTACCAGCTAATAAAACTTTCAACTTGCAAAAACATTATGGTTCCCAGGCATCAATGGTTAGGGGCAACCTTTCCTTGGGAACGGGGAAAGGAGCTAGGGAAGGACAAGCTAAAACCCGGGCACATGTAGTTCGGCTACATTTTGTTACTTGTATCCAAGGCCTACAGAATGTGGTTTGGGTCGCAGCAGCATCAGGTGCCATAAAGTACACGGTGTGTTTATTCACATTAAACAGAAGTAAGGCCCTTACGGGGATCTGGAAAAAATTAGAATATTCATGTACATCTTCGGTGAGTTTCTAATTCAGCTGAACAAAAACAACAAAATTTATTTATAAAAAATTGTGTAAATATTCTTAAATGTTTAAATTTTAGTCACCTTCAAAGTACTCTTCATTGATGCAATACACCTATCAAGACTATTTTTCCTACTAAAAAGTTTTTGAACTCGTCAATTTTGATGCCTTTTAGTGCTTCTGCCATTTGGGGCATTTTGTTTTGTTTTTTTCTTTTAATCTATTCCACATAGGCAAAAGGTTGCCCTGTGAGGACTTTTTTCATCTGGGGAAACAACAACAACAAAAAAAGCCAGTTGGGTGAGATCGGGTCAATAGGGAGGGTGGGGTGAGGGATCATGCCTTTTTGGGTCAAAAACTGCTGAACACTCAGCGTGGTGTGGGCAGGTGCACGCATAAATCACCCATCATGAAATGGGCAAACTCTTTGAAAGAGTCTTAAAAAAAAATTCACTGAAGCCAAATGCAACCTCTCACAACAACACCAGCTGGTCTGCTGATACAGATGGGTTCCTGGAACACTCACCTAGTGGGGGAAGCCTGCACTACAGGGGCTCACCCTGCAGAACATAATTCCAGGGGTTTTTTTGGTGGAGAGCTCCCTTCATATTTGAGCTTATACGATGCTTTTAAAAATTAAACAGCATTTTTCCCCAAATTTTAATGACATTAAGTACCTTCTAGAGTTGGTCATATGTAATACAATCTAAGCTAATGATACACATGCCCTCGAAACAGTTGCTGAGTCAGCTTCACTGTCAGCATGAAATCAGGAAAAAAATTAAGTTGGACATCATGTAAGAGCCACTGAAGCTCACTTGAAGGAACTCAATTTAACCTCTCATAATTCTTGCTCAGTCACGGATGTTATTGGGTTATTTAGCAGTGTAGCCACAGTTAACTCTTAAAATTATTATTCCAAAAACTGTATTTCCCCATCAAATGAAAAAAATTGTATGGCTTTGGCAGACTCTGTGGACTAGAGACCATTCGCAGCCCGTTCTTCCTTGGCATCTTCTAATGTAGCTTTTGAAAGTCTCCCAGAAACTCTTGCGGGGAGGGGTAAGCATAGGCTTTCCCATGGGCCAAGGAGGCATTCACAGAAGTTGCCAGATAGGTCTTAGGGAGCACAGCTGGCCGGCATCTTACCCGTGGAATACAGAGGCAATGGCTGAAATGCAGCAGGAGGGTAAAAGCCTCCACCCAAAGACAGCAGGAAGGGCCGCTGACACCCGTAAGCAGCCTGAGACCATCTACGTCCACATTTTTTGTTGAATAAAATAAAAATATATGTATTGGATAAGAAACTTAGGAGTTGAGTTTTGGCTAAATATGTTCTTAAATGATACAATGCCACAGAAAAAAAAACACAGGAACTATGCAGCAACGCAGAACAATATTTATAAGAGAACAGAAGGCTATGAGACAGCATACACATGATGACAGTGATGCATTTGGTCAAAGATTACGCAGCAACAAACAAAGTAAAAGTAGCTGTGGCAGGGAGGTGGTCTTATTTATGGGCAAAGTGACAAAGTGTCTTTCCAAACTGGGACACTTCAGATGAAAGGGGCACTGTTAATAATTATGTGGAGATGAGTGTCAACGGGAACTGTCCCAGGCAAGCGGCAAGACATGAGTAATGGCTGGGGTTTGTTCAAAATTTTAAAGTTAACATCTTTATGTCACCTTTTCGATTGCAAAAGAGCAAAATAATGTATGCTTCCTTCTCTAATCGTAGCCCTTCATCTTTCTTTGAAAAGGACTCTATGTCTCTCCTTATAAGGAAATCCGTGCAAAATAGTTCTAGTGACATCAGCTGCATGCAATCTTCAATGAAAACAATCTCTTGCTTAATTTTCTTCTATATCACTTCAATTATAAGTAGTTTTTCTGAGAATTTCTCCAGCGAAAACTTCCTCATAAGCCAGCATGTTTCATCCAAAATATGATAAGTTGACAGATTATGTTCAGTGGGTAGCATAAATAAGTGACTTCCAAAGAGTCCTAATTTATAACCGACTCAGGAAGAAGTGACACACCAGGACAAAGTATTAATAAACCAAAAATTAGGGGTTGGTAAATTATTAAAAATTAGTATGACTGTTTTGACAATTTAACTACTTTAGTTATATGGTTCTTAAAACTGAGACCCACATATAATGAAGCAGACACACTGCAAAAGAATCTAGGGATCTAGGAACAATTCTGAATAACAGTCACTCCAACAGCCATTTATATTTGACCTTGGAGCATTTGTTCTTATACTTCCTTTTGAATAAGATCCGACACACAGGACTGTCAACTTCTGTAATAGCTTCACAAAAAATTATAACCACAGAGTGCAGAAGGTTAATTGTCACGCCTTCCCTGGGAATCACCCCAATTCTGCAGTGTAAACTAGCAAACCTTGAGCAAGGCATTACAAGGCCCCGCACGCCCCAGCAGTCACCTGGACTCTTGGGCTCATCTCTCGTCACTCCTCTGTGCTCCCTAAATGCTGGGCAGACACTCAAGTCCACACTGGCAGACAAGCTTTTGTCCTATAACTCTGCCTTTGCCCCCTTGTCTCCCAGCAATCTTCTTCACTTGAGGAGAAACTCAAATGTGACCTTCTTTCAAATGCCGACACCAGTGACTAAGGCCAAAAGTATCATTCTCTCCTCGCGCTCCCCGCCACACTAGCTCACTCATTCCAGCAATAATTCCCCTCGGTGCCTGCAGAGCTAGCTCCAGGCCCTCAACAATTTCCTGTTCTCCAGCTGGGAGGAATGCAGAACCACTTCAGCGCCTTCTTCAGCCAACAGCTTCAAGTCTGTACCCTCCTCACCCGCCCACGTTCCCAACCCAGCGAGCTGCCAGCCTTGGCTCTCCTCTGCTTTCCTAGTCTTTGCTCCCCATCACCCCCACCACTACTGAGTCCAAGGGAGAGAGTCGCCAACCTAATACAACACTTGGTTGAGTGCAATCTCCCCGGCTCCCTCCAACAATCACCAATCCCAACGCTGGTCTCACCCCAAACAGCCCCAGCCACGCTCTGGTCGTTCAGTCTCACAAAGAAAAAGGGCTACGTGAAAATGGATACTTTTCATGTTAACTACCGATCTCCTCTCACTTTAAATAAATAAGAATCGGTACGGCCCCCTCTTCCCAGAGGAGCACACTTTCTAGCGAAGCTTAGCACATTTCTAGAGTGCTAGAACGTGAGTGTGCAGGCAGAATCCCAGCCCTAGGGCACACCAGCTAGAGACTGTTTGAGAAGACTACCCTTGTATCTCTTTAAGACGAGCTTCTCTGAAAATTCAGCCTGAGATGTAACAGACGCTGGATGCGGGAAAATTCTCTTGTGCTGGGTCTCTAGTTTGCCTCTAACTGAATTCTTATATAGGCACTAGGCTGAGATTTAAGGAAAGGAACTTATACTGCGGATGCTGCCTTTTCACTGTATCCAATGAGCTCTTATTCCTAGAGCTATTAGACACTTCCTGCCTTGTTCCCCCCTCTGCAAGTCTAGGGAGGCTTTCGGATTTATTTCCCACGGGATTCCTCCCCTCTCTGCCACAACAGCTCTTCTAACTTCTCCCACTCCCACTCTCTGAGCAACCGGCAGTTGGAGATCAAATTTGGCCCAAGCTAGATTTCCTCCTCCCCTCAACTTCTTTCTTCTACTACCTCTGAATATTAAGCAAATCACATCTCACAAGCATGTAGTTTCCCTGAGACGTTAAGTCTGAAGTCCTGAGGCTTCTCTACGTGGCACCAATAATGGTCAGCATTTCCGTACTTCCCACATGCCAGATGCTCTTCTAAGCATTTTCCGTGAATTAACATTCAGACCTTCAACCACCTTGTGGGGAGTGTACTATTACGGCCCCATGTCACAGAGGAGACTGCCCCTCTTTGGGGGACCTAACTAGGATGGTTGGTGAAGCTGCTTAGTTCTCCCTAAGCCTCCCCCTGCCACCCTCAGCGTCTCCCACAGCCCACTCCTACTCCAGCCCTTTCCTAAATGGGTAAAAATTACCAACGTAAGCAGAAAAGCCATCTTTCAAACCCTTTCCAAAAGTGCTGGGGAAAAAAAAAAAAAAAAACTCAGGGATTGGATGTCAAACCTTTGGAGTACTTGCTACAAACAAGAAACCTAAAATGTCAAAGCAAGTAATTAAGCGAAGTTAATGCCAATACTCAAAAGGGTGGCAAAGGAGACTTTCTCAGGATACAAACTACACATTAGCACCCACTCAGAATTTAGAGTTAACCACATTAGGCTTCCTGACCGTGGGTATTGAGGTCTAATTACAGAACATAAAGATAAAAGTGAAAGTATAACTCTCGTTCTTTCTTTGCATCTCAAATTGTGGCCAATACGAAGTAAAATTGTTTCGAACTAGCACAGCTGTCACAGCGGTCTCAGACGTGTGGCATTCAGCACAAAGCTGGGGCCGACCCGCTGATGCCACAGAACCTCTTCCTCCTGGTTTGAATTCAAGTGGAAGATTTTCCTTAACACAGAATGAATAGGAAGTGATTCAATAAATTAAGCAATCTAAAAGTTCAATGCATGAGGAAGAAATTAAGTCATTGACTGTTAAAGCAAACTCCAAAATGAAACTGTTTGAAAAGCAAGCCTCACTGTTGATAGTGGAGCTGGCCCTTATCATTTTCAAATGAAGAGGAATAGGTGAAAATGAATTGCATTTTGACAGCGTGAATGCCGAATTCAATCACCACTTGCTGGAGAACAGAAATTCCATGATAATTTGTTGGAGATGCTATTAGTAGTCCCATTCCACAGACCAAAAGCATCAAGCAAACAGGGAGCATTCCCAAGATTTCAGTCTGTGGGAGGTAAAAGGAAGAAGAGGATCAAATCCACTCACGGTGATGAGGGGTGGGGTGGGACCTCAGCATCAAGCAGCAGAGAGAACTATGTGAGAATTTAAGATAAGCCATGAACTTGGGGCTGCTGACTAGGGGTCACTGCATTGGATAAGGCTGCCAGCACTGTTTGGGGGTCTAATCCAGGCCACATAAGATGAGAGAAAATTTGAAGAGGGCACAACAGCCAATAGAAATGTAGTGAGATCATCATGTATCCTAAAACAGAGCTGATTTCATTAAAAAAAAAAAAAAAAAAAAAAAAAAAAAAAACAGAGCAAGGAGTATTTCCCCTCAAGAAACAAGACATCGGCAGTAGGATTACAGTAATATATTTAGAACAACCCACTCTTTCTACATGGACTAATGAGCTAGGTGTAAAGGATAAGACATCTGAAGGAAGAGCAATTAAGAATCAACCTCAATACATTTTCTTGTATCATTCCTTTGTATAAATTTAACCATGGGTAAGGGGATTATCTACACACAATGTCAAATCAGTTCCTTTTTGTGAGTAAAAAGGGATGCTATCAATAATTACACAGCATACACATAAACAGATATGGTCAAACTTCCCACGGGACACCCTGTGTCGTAACCCCCCCCAGCATATGCTCCCCTCAGCCCAAAACATGGTGCTCCCCCTCCTTAGCCCACCCCCTTCCCTTGGCACCTGGCTACCCCTACTCACCCTGCAGCCCTCAGGCTAGCCTTTGCCTCTTTCCCTCCTCCACCCAGCAAGACCCTGGTGAACCGCCCTGCTACCCCTGCTACCGGCCTTCCTGCAACCCTGGCACTTGCTCCACTACATTGTAAATGTCTCTTCCCTCATCTGGCTCCTTGACTAACGATGCCAAAAGTTGATTCCTAAATTTCATTTGCATACTGTGATTTTAAAATAGACTCACATTTCCAGCACAATTAGTTTATGGGGAAATAATATTTAAAATTATAAAGCCACAGCCATAGAAGCTATAGGGGCTTTGTATCAATCTGTGGGCTTGTAAATTTTATGGGAGACAACAGCCCTTGAAAAGAAGAGACACTAAACTGGTCCTGTGTTTATTTCTATTAGAGGAGACACTCCAGCCAATTTTCCTACTAAATTAGCTTTTCTTGCCATAACAGAGTCAACGTGATAGCAACTGTCCCGAAGGCTGCACATTTTAAGTCACATAAAAAGCAAATGTGCAGGAATGAATATTCCATTTGATTTTGGCATGCCTCACAATTCATTTGTTGTGATTTGTGCAATTTCTCCCAGACTACAAAGTTTCATACAAGAGAATCATACCGCAGAATATAGATGACTGGATATGACCTGAGAAACGAGAACAATACCCACTTTTTTTTTTAGCTGGTTAGGGGTCTATAGAGATAAACATCATTACCATCACAGACATTCCGAAGTCTTCTAGAATAAAAATATGAGCCAAGTTTCAAAAGCTCAACTCAAAGCCCATTTGTAAACATGGTCTTAGCAAACTGAAGTCTGGTACAAAGAATCTTGAGGGCAGGAAATGCTGAATGACTGAATAAATCTCACCTTGTTAGGCCAGGGCAACCTCAGCTACAAATTAGAATTGAAATGTGTTTGTTTTCAATAAAGTACCGATGGTGTAGGGATCTAACCCTAGACCAATTAAATCAGAACTAAGGAGTAAAACCAAGGCACTGGTATTTTCTAAGAGCCCCCATGAGGCTGTAACATATAACCCATATGAGAACTATTCTTACACTTCCAATAGGTTTTCCCAGAAACAGAGATAGCAGCAAGAAACGTTTATTATTTCCCATGGGCCAGACACTGGTCTAGGAATGTTTATGTACTAACTCATTCAATGCTCATAATAGCCCCATAGTGTGGGTACTAATATGCCATCCTACCACATTTTACCAGTGAGGAAACTGAAGCTCCAACAGATAAAATGTCCCATTTTCTTCCTCTAATAAGAAAACGTGATTCCAACCTCAGCAGTCTGACTCCCAAGTCAGCTCTCTTAATGACTTTGTAGTCCATATCTAAGAGGACTTTGGGAGTAAGAGTTAGGTGGACCACCAGAGTGAGACACGAGAAAAATTTTGCTTAAATATGCCATTTACACTAGAGCAAATCAGTGATAGTGAGAATTATACAATTTAAAATACTTCTTTGGTTTCTAAGAAATAATGCTCTTAAAGATCTTTCCTAATTATGTAACTTAAAGCCAAATAGGGACTTGAGGGCAGTTATGCAGAAATGTTGGTGTTATTCTTGCCACTGGATCCCACCCAGGGTTACTTACTGCAGGTCACAGCACACGTGATTGTCCCCACTCCCCCGTGCCCACAGTCTCTCTCCTGGATCGTTCCACCAGCACAGAAACATGGTCTAATATCTAAAAAGATGATAAAAAAAAACTTGCCTGTCCTGGATCCCCTCAGTCATCAACTCATTTCTCTGGTCCCTTTTACACAAAGATCCTCAAAAGAACTCTCTATATATGTCGCATTCAATTCTTCTCCCACTCCTCTTTTATTCATTTTGAAAAATTTTTCAGCCAAGATCTCTTCAAATGCTGCCCTGTTCTGCTCTCCCTTTTCTCATCTTTCGGGCTCCGATTGCATGTGCTTTAGACCCACCACACCCCACAGGGCTCTTCAGCTCGTTTCTCTGTTTCAGGCTGAAAGTTTTTATGACTTATCTTTCAGTTAACTTTTTAAGAATTTGTGTAGGGCTTACCCTATGTTTAGAGCAGCTTTTGGTTCACAGCAAAACTGAGAGGAAGGCACAGAGATTTCCTGGGAACACCCTGCCCCCACTCGTGCACAGCCTCCTCCATCCCTCACCAGAGCGACCCACCCGTTACAGCCGATGACCTGCACTCACACATCAACATTACCCAAAGTATATCATTCATACTACATAATATATAGTGCTATATACTATAGCACTATATATATAGTATTATAGTACTAAAGTATATAGTTCAAAGTATATAGTATACAGTATAAACCATAGGAGTATACCTATGGTTTACTCCTGTTATAGAGTCTATGGCCTTAAACAAATATATTACGACATGTATCTATCATGCTAGGACCATGGCCCTAAAATCCTCTGTGCTCTGCCTATTCACCCCTCCCTCCCTACTACCCATGGCAGCCACTGCTCCTTTCACTATGTCCATAGTTTTATCTTTTTCAAAATGCCATATAGTAGAAATCATATAATATGTAACATTTTCAGATTGGCTTCTTTCCCTCATATGCATTTAAGGTTCCTCCAGGTCTTTTCCTGGCTGCAGAGCCCATTTCTTTTTAATGCTGAGTGATAATCCACTGTCTGGATGTACCACAGTTTCCCTGTCACCCACTGAAGGATGTCTTGGTTGCTTCCATGATTGGGCGATTATGAATAAAGCTGCTATAAAACTTATATGAACATAAATTTTTAATTCCTTTGTAGAAATACCAAAGAGCACTTTTGCTGGATCACATGTTAATAATATGTTTAATTGGCTAACTTTTCAAATGAATCTAATTCTTCCATTAAACTCATCAATTTAAGTTTTTTATTTTGATTACTTCATTTTCTGTTTATAACATATCCTCTTGTTTTTATAATTTCCAGTTTTCTAGCAAAATTCTCGATTTCATCTTTTAACTCCTTAAACATAATTATAGTCATTTTAAAATTTCCCTTTCTGGCCCTGATCAGTGTTGCCCAGTTGGTTGGGCATCATTCCACAAAACAAAAGGTCACCAGTTCAATTCCTGGTCAGGGCACTTGCCTCGGTTGTGGGTTCAGTCCAATCAATGCTTCTCTCTTACATCGATGTTTCTCTCCCCTTCTCCCTTTCCCTCTCTCTAAAAATAAATGAAATAAAACCTTAATATTTTTTCTTTTCTGAATTCCCTGTGAATCTCTTTCTAGTCTTTCTTTTCTTGGCATTCAGACAAGTCCCATCTTGTCTTTGCTCTTCTCTCCCCTGTCTACACTCACTGCCTCCATGACCTCATCCAGTCCCAGGTCCTGAAGCACCTCCTACATGATGACAACTGTCACATTAGTGTTTCCAGCTCTGCGCTCTCCCCTGAACTTCAAATTCTTACATGCCACTGCCCACTACATGTCTACGCTTGACTGTCTCATAAGCATATCGAAGTTAATATGTCTAAAACCAAACTCTTCATTTTTATTACATTTCTCTCTAGCAATCTTTCACATCTTAGTAAATGGCGATTCTACTCTCCTTAGACCAGAAACTTAGAACTTATCCTTACCTCCTTTCTTCCTTACACCCTACATCTGGTCCATAAGCAAATCCATGAAATCTACTGTCAAAATATACCCAGGATGCCTCACAACTTTGCTTCCACCACCAGGCTGGCCCAAGCACCACCCCCTCTCACCTGTATCACCGCATTAACTTCCCAGCTGGTCTCCTTCTGCTTCCACCGTGGCTTCCCACAGTCTGTTAACACAGGAGCCAGGAGGGTCTTGGCTTTAAGGCTGAACAAGTAACATCTGCTCCTTTGTTCAAAACTTTACGTTGGCCTTTCTTCTCAATTGGTATAAAAAGCAAAGTTCTTAAAATGGTCCACAGGGCCCTATATATTCTTCCGGTTATCTCTCTGAGCTCATCTCATACTTCCTGTCACTTGCTCACTCCACTCCAGCCATAGTGGCTTCTTTGCTGTTTCTTGAACAGGTAAGAAGTAGGACATGCTCTCATTCCAGGACTCTGCATTTTGTGCTCCTCCTATCTTAAACATGCCATTCCCTGACAGCCATGTGACTCCCTCCCTCACTTCCATTCGGTCTCTATTCAAACGTCACCTTCTCAAGGAGGCTTCCCCTAAGTGGCCAGCAAAACCATGGCCACTTGTTCCATTAGTTCTTACCCACCTTTCCCCACCTTGTTTTTCTCCATAGCAGTTATCAACAACTGGCATTCAGTGTTTTATTAATTTTGCTTAACTGTCTCCCCCTTCTAGATTTCAACCTCCATGAAAACAAGAATTTTACCAGTTTTGTTCACTTCTGAGAAATCAGGGCCTGGTCTATGAAGGCACTCAAATAACTGTTGAAGGAATGAAGAAATGAAGCATGAAGAACCAAGTTAACTGATTAATTTGTACCTATCTGACTTACATGAACAGGTGAAAGCCACTCCTAAAAGGGTGTATCTTTCTTAGAATTTAGAATTTGTTAAATGCTAAGAAATGCACACCACCCAAAGCAGCGCAGAACACACGCACACAATACTGAGAGTTTGGCGATAAAAGATCAAAATTACCAAAGCATAACTGAATAAACATTCTTAAGAGATCACCCAAATATTTCCTTTAGAAAAGCACATAGATAAGGATTTACAGCTGGGGTGTCCAACCTTTTGGCATCTCTGAGCCACACAGGAAGAAGAGTTGTCTTGGGCCACACAGTAAATACACTGCAACACATAATCACAAAAGAATCTCATAATGTTGTAAGCAAATCTACGATTCTGGGTTGGGCCACTTTCATAGCCACCCAGCCCGTGGGTTGCAGGTGGGAACCCTGATCTACAGTCTCCTAGCAGAATTTTCCAAATTCTTCTTTTCATTGTCTTTAAACCGATGGAAACAATAAAAGGCATCCAGCAAGCCAAGCATTCTAATTACCCAACAATAGCTCTTTTAGAATACCACTGTTCCTTTAATTTTAAAATAAACTGTTGACATGCCCCAAGTTCAGACTATTAAGTGCTCTTGAATACATTAAAGAAGTGCCCAAGAACTAAAATCCTTGACTGTATTACAATATTTAATTAAGAAAAGAAGAGGATTCTGTAATTAAGGTACTTCACATGATGGAAACGTGAAATGAAGAGCTTAAAATGAAATACTTTGACAGACTCTAAAGAAGTCTTTCTGTTCACAACTTTTGATTGTGTTTCACCTCTCTGAAATTGAAGACTATTGCTTAATTCACTAACCACTACGTATCACACACAGCCAACAAGTTCCAAACATAGCAAGACAAAATGGAAGGGCAGTAATAGTCCAAAAAAATTTTAACAACCTCAATCATTAGGTTAGAAAGAGCTCATTTAACAGCCTAGATTGTAAGTTCTATGAGAATAGAGATTTTTATTTGTTTTATTCACTGCTCTATCCCTGGAGCCTAGAATACCGCCTGATACATGTTAGGTGCTTTAAAAAATTTTTAAAGGATAAATAGCACCCTGAATAACAGACACAGTATAGGGCAAACCTCTCTGTGTTGATTGCCACCACCACTGAAAAAATACCACCTATAATGCATGGCTTCCTTTTGGTTTGGTTAGCACCTAAAAAGTGTTATTAAGGGGCAGGGGAGGGTGGGCGGGTGGGGAAGCAAGCTTATAATGGGGAATATTGTTACATCCTGCTGTTCCTTTCAAAATAAAAACTTAGGTGGACCTAAAATTGACCATAGCTCTTGGAATTCCACCTTGCTAAATATTTGAGAATACGCCCTTCAATTAAAAATATTAACAAATTCTTTGTGTAGCCTATTTTAGTTCCCAATTTGTTAAAGGCAAATGTAGGTGTCTACTTTGGCTTTATTTGTATTTTCCTTTTCAGTCCATCCTCTCACCAGAGGGAATATTAATTCCATCTCCAAGGTGATGCAGCAAACATGTGAAAGAGCCAGGCTCCGAACTGGCGTATTTGAAGACCTTGGACTGGCAATGGTTACACATATCACAGTTGCCTACCAAATATCCCTTTCTTCTTTCTCACTAGGAGAGTCCAGATTTATTTCAGAACAGCAGTATGTCCAGCTAAAGAAAAAAATCCTACATTCTCTGTACTCCTGTACAACCAGGAACGGCCACACAGCAGTTCTGGCCGGTAACTTGAATAAAAGAGTGCTTAGGTGGACTTCTAGTCAAGCAGACTTAGGAGCCTGAGCTTTACCTTTCCCCTTCATCCTGCCTGGAAGGCAGCTGCAACTCTGGACGTGAGGCAGCCATCTGAATACCATGAGGAGACAGGCACACCCCAAGGATGGCTGACAGACAATAAGGAGAGAAGGGTCTGTATCCAGAGGGAAGCTGACCCCGAAGCTACCACCTCAGATGTGCACTGCCTACCTCACTTTTCCTGTCAGGGGGAAAAACAACTTCACCAGGTTAAAGCCACTGCTTTTAGGATATATTTCCTGGTGCCAAATCCAACCCTCAATAACAGAGTTACTAGTGGGGAATAGAGAATGCAAGGAAATAAAAGATTTTGATAGTGTTTTTCCCTACACTTATTAACTTGGCATATTCATAAAAATAAAAACAAACTACATGCTCATACTTGATTTTTTACATTTTAGCATGGCAACAGTTTTTCAGGACAGATTATTATCTGGTGCTAAGGGAAATTAAACTTTAAAGATGACATTCTTTTATTAAATAACATTCACTAAAATTTCATATGGGGTTTACAAAATCCAAGCACCAGTAATAAAAAGTCTGAATTACAGAATTTAATTGTATCCCTTTTATCTTGGTAATTAGTAATTATATATATATATATATATATATATATATTACTTAAAAAATACAAGGTCCAGCACAAATAACACCCCATTTTATTACAAAATATTTATTACAAAATCATAAGCATGTAATTCTGTAACATAACAATATCACACTCAACCACACCATATGGCATTTTAAGTGAACTGTTCAAATTGTTGTCCTTCTCGTGCGAGACATTCACATACCCCACCAACCGCACTCACGCAGGTGTTACTTCTGCCAGACCCTGTATTTGCCATCATCAAAAAACAGTTGAATCTCAGAAATTAAAATCCCTCCCAAATCTTGCAAAAAACCATTGACTTGTAACATGAAGACAATGTTTCTTACACCACATTCAGCAAGTCAGACCAGCCTTATTGTATCAGTACTTTACACATACTTCCAGTTACTGCAGGGAACATATATTTTACTAAACACTCACAGATGTCCTTTAAATAAGTCCTGGTCATTGTCAGGCTGGAACTTGACCTTCACAAGCCATAGCCCTCTGGTTTTAGAGAACAGAGAGGCTCTGTGCAGTGACTCCCCGACCCTGAGCACTACACAGAGCGAACCACATCTGTCTGCTTTCACAAGGCTCTGCCATCTGCCAAGATGGGCCAGTCCTTCCACCACTGTCCTACGCAGCACACGCCACTGCCTGCAGAAGACCCAGAACCAGGGCCTTTCCTCTCCGAGAAGGTTAACCCCTCAGTGCTCTAGTCACGCCTTTGCGACAGCAAGCTCTGTGCAGCCTCATCATGCTCTATGTATGCATCTGTTGTTCTCTTACTTGGCTATAAACCATCCATGAAGCCTAAGCTTTCTTCACCTTTGCATCCTTAGAGTCTATGGGAAGCATGAAAAAATATCAACCAATGTTTGCTAAATGACTAAATGAATAATTCAATAAATATAGGATGGCATTCTCTATTGCCAAAATCAGAAAAATGCATCAAAATTTACTTTACAGGGTATACACAAAGCTAAGTTAACTTTAAATAGAATCTTGAAAGGTTGTTTAGTCACCACGTGGTCTACAAACCTTTCAATCCTGGATATCGAGGCCACCCTACACATGAAAAGCACTTTAGCATTTGTTTGCACATACACTGTCTGATTACATTATAGCATCCATATGAGGTGGGTACTGTATGGCAATGTGGTATATCAGAGATGACGGATTAGAAATCACGTGACCCAAGTTCAAGTTCCAGCCCAGCTACTTCCCAACTACCAGACAGCAACTGCTTTTCCACCTACCTTGCAGGCTGCAGTGAGAATGAGATTTCTTTGCTGCTGCCACCCTGAGCCAGAGCCCAGTGTCCGGCACCTCAGGGGCATGCAAATGTCACTGAGTGAATGACCCAGAGAAGACCCAGTGTCGGGATTCAAAGACTAGGCCTTTTCCCACCACACCCAGGCAAGCTTATAATGCTTCTTTACAAAATATCACTGTTCTATGTTTCAGTTTAAAAATATCGCTTACTGGTTCTCCTCTCAGTACAGTGTTTTCGTGAAAGACTATATGCCAGTTGTTGCCTTGACAATTCCACTTGCTTAGGCTTAAGTTGATATTGATTTAAAAAGAAAGAGAGAGGGTGGAAACCGTATCCATTCTACAATTAACAGGTTCGCTTACATAAAACTCGGTCAGAAACAGGCTGGTCTATGTGACACTGTCTTTTCCAGAGTCAAACTGCATTCCTAGTTGGACCAGACAGGCCAACCTAAAATGTTTAGCTAGAGAATCAAGGTGGTATGTTCACAACTATGCTTAAAAACCAATTACTTAACCTATGTATTTTCATGATGCAAATTTTGAAAGCCGGATAATGCAGCCTATACTTATTCCTATTCCTCAGCTCTTTTTATAATCTCTGTGCATCATATTTATTCCAATTAATGCTTTTCACAGATCAGCTGGCTCTAAAGTGGCAGCACCTTGGACTGGAAATGCAAACTGATAATCCAAAGCTTACTAGTCTCCATAAAATAAACATTTATACGTAGACACTAAATTTGTATGCAGTCATTTTTTGTACCATTTAACACAAACATCTGCCCTTCCCCCATATAGGAGCACTTAGAAAACTGTAAGAAAGCATGTTTCAACTTTCTAACCTTCCTCCTTTATTTTCTATTTTGCCATCTCCTCTGTGGGTTGGTTCCATTTTTTAACTGTTCCCATGTTTTATCACATTGGAATAGAACTAAAGAAACTTCATACCCATCAGAAACCAAGGCACATTTTCCAGTCATCTTTATGGTTAACAAGGAAAATGACAGGCAGCAAAGTAGGAAGAAAGAGCATATAGAAATAAGCAGAACTCAGGCTGAATGGAAATTAAACTTCCCTTGCTGATAATACTCACACACACATCTTTCATTCAGGGCCACGCATTTACAAAAGCAAAATTCGATTACCTGGAAATGTATATGGGGAATTATATTACAAATACAGAATTCACTTTGGTATAAAATGTTGAAGAAAAATATTGCTCCTGAATCAAGGAGGGAAATGGAATATCAGCACAGTAATACAGAATATGCAATTTCTTCTTCAAGCAATATTTGGGTAGAATTATATTTACTTTATGAGGATACAATTAGAATGTTAGGGGTCTCTGGGCATTGTCCAACTGTGATCAGGTGCAGATTTCTAACCTATTAGAGATGCTGAAGGTATTCTGCTTGGTGGTAGGACAGGGTCCTCTGTTAAAACAACGATAATTTTTATCTATGCCTTGTCACCCAGGAAACTAAATAGGCTATTGATTTAGGATGGACATCCAGATACCCAACAAGGATGAATGGTGAATACATTCAGTTATTAATAGAAGGTAAAGACAGATCAGCTTTATGTAGCTGATCAGCAATTGTTCTATAAAGTAGATATAATTTATAAAACCTCTGGAAGTTGTAAGTTTATCTTTACTGAATCTTCTCAGAAATACAGTGAATAATAGGCCAAGTGAAATAAGTCAGAGAGACAAATCTCATCTGATTTCATTTGCATGTGGAATCTAAATAAATAAAAACAAAACAGAAACAAACTCATAGATACAGAGCTATTTTGATGGCTGCTAGAAGGGAGGAGGGTTGGGAGAATGGGTGAAAAGGGAGAAGAAATTAAGAATTACAAATTGCAGGTTATAAAAACAGTCACAGGGATATAAAGTAGAGCATCAGGAATATAGTCAATGATATTGCAACAACCATGCCTGGTGCCAGATGGGGACCAGACTTACCAGAGCAATCATTTTACAAGGTATATAAATGCCTAAGCACTATGTTGTCCACCTGAAATTAATATAACATTGCATGTCAACTATAATTTTTAAATGTTTCTAAAAATTAAAAAAGAAATATGGTGCATAATACTCTACAACAGCATAAATAAATAAATAAATAAATAAGAGGAGATACTGGTTACTACTAGCAAAGTACGACACACATGCTCTCAAAACACAATTCTGCTTGAGAAAATGAAACCATTGTACCAAGTATTTAAACTTACACGCAGTTTATGCCCAAGAATTAGGTCTCATGAGTATAAACAAAGGCACTTTTCCTTTCCAAGGCATTAGAGATGGAAAGCATTTCATTTAGCAATTTTAAAAATATGAGTAAATGTAATCCCTAATACTTTTGAGTACTTTAAAACTGGGAGATACTCTTTTTCCATAAAGTCAAGTCACATAAGCAAGGAGATACACTTGCAATGCAAAAAGCATTCTTTTAGCCAATAAAGCAAGCTATCTTAGAATTGTCTCTCCATTACATGGAGAAACCACTGAACCTAATCAAATGAGGTTATCAGAGTTTCTTTAATCGAATCAATAGTCCCACCCCCATTGTCGTCTCATCAATATTCCTCAAGGTTCCCCCTTCCCCAATTACAAAGGACCAGATAACCCTGTGACTGATGGGTGATACACACCAGCTTGTTTTCCACTGTTCGAAACAGAGTTAACATACCCAGCGAAGCTGTTTCAATTACTGAATAAATGGGAAAGGGTTAAATATAGAATGTAATGGAACAGGATTCAACCATATTCCCAACCACATCAGCAAGTAAACAGGCAATTTTTAAAGAAAATATGCTAGAGAAGACCAATCTTATAAAATATAATATAGAGACGGCATTCACATTTCAGGATTATTTAAAAACAAAAACAAAACCCTAAGCAGTATCTGGCATGCAGCGGCCCAGCATTAAGACAAGCACAAAGCAGAAAGGTCTCCCCCCTCTCACAGCGCCCCCATACCTCAGCCCACCGGGTGGCCACCCCCAGCAAACCTGCCTTTCTTGCCTCTTCTGGTGAGTCACATGCACCACTTTTTTCAAGATGCCATTACACAGGGTGGGCACAAGTAGGTTTACAGTTGTGAGTCCCCAAAGCAGAGTTAATAAAGAAAAGCTACTGTAATAATCATAACCTGTGTGTCTTTTTCCATATGAACAACTATAAACCTCCTTTCGCCCACCCCTCAATTTCCAAGGGCTGAAATTATCAATAAATATTTTCCAAGTTCATAAAAAACATGTAGAGGGATATATTGCTAATGGTTTGTGAATTTCATTTTTTAACACAGTAAAAGTTCTGAATGGTGCCATTCTTTGCACTCAGAATAGTGCAAATCTGGACTGGGCTGTTTGTTAATGAGCCAATTCCCACACTGCCGATGCTCACACACAGGCACTTTACACTGCATTAGGGCACATGACTCACTGCAGAGTAATCACCAGGTGATGCATCTTGTTTTCCAAACTGGGGTGCAAACTCCCTGAGAGAGGAGCTACTCAGTGTTTCCTTTGCATTCTCCCCGAAGGGCACACTAAGGTCTGAGTACCTGCTGCAGCCAATCGGGCTGCCCCAGGTTGGTTCCTGAAAAAGAACCTTGGGACAAAAGGTGGCCTCAGCAAATTCACTCAGATCTCTTAACATCCAGATTACTGTTCTTTCTAGGAACTTCCAGTTTCTAAAATAGGTTCTTTGCCTTCCTTTATTACTGTCTGGGAACTAAATAACTGCACTGGTACCAGCTTGGCCACCACCTAGCTACATAAAAGTGATTTACTTAAGTTACATCTCTGTCCTCAGCTACCTCGGCTACAAAATGCTTAAGCCTATCCTCCTATGAAAAGTTCCACGGTTGCTACACTTTAAAAAATGTTTTAAATTTAGAATCTTTCAACAAAAAGCATTACTACCCTAAACATTTAGAATTGGGTGTTAAACGCTTCAAAGACTCCAATTACAATGCAACATGTCTGACCTATCTAATGGGCTAAAAGCAGGGTCCACCTCATAAAGTTGCTGTGAGTGGCAAAGGTTAAGTCAAATAATGAATACAAAGCATTTAGCACAATGCCTGGCATTTATTTAGTCAAGCCCTCAATAAATATTAGCTGTTACTATTAATATTGAAATAAAATAACTGGAACTAGTTCCATAGATTTTCCATCAAAACACATAATTTCAATGTAAGTAAACTGACAAAACAGTCTGGTTAGAAATTTCTTTAAAAAAAAATCATGATGTATTCATTTGGCCACTAAACATCATATAATCAAAAGATGGCACATCCCAGCAACCCAAATTTCCATATTTAACTTTGTGTAATTCTCTCCTCTCTCAGCTGAATCTTGTTTCCTGCTAAAAATAATCAGAACATAACTCTGAATAAAGCCATCAACAATGAAACAAAATTGTTTATTTGTTCTATTAAAATGGTCTATTGATACAGTGATTAAATTATTCATTTCTGTAAACATCATTTCCACCTTTGATACTGCATTTGTATTCAAAAAAGACTTCAGCAACAGTTAAACCTCCCATTTTTTCCCTGTCTACCCTGTCCATCTGAACCTTTCCCTCACCTCCTTTCCCCTTCTCTGAATCAACAATTGCAGGTGGCACCGTCCTCATCCTCAGACTGCCTTCTGGTCACTTCTCTGATGGCCCCATCATCATCTGGGGTCCCAGTCCCTTCATGCAGCTCCTAAAGAGATTCCTCTGCTCCATAGCAACCATGGGCCTTCAGAGCCAAACCACGCTGGTCGCCCTACAGAAAAGATCAAGGGTATAGGATGCTTGATGGATACCACTTTCCTTTCAGGATACTTAATGGAGAATTGCCTGGTGTTTCTTTCTATTTTTTCAGACACAAATCTTCAACATCAGTACTTCCTTAAACATTATCTCCAAAAGGGGTCTTTCATGACTGTCCCATCTGAAGCCCTTTATTCTTCATCACAGCACACTGTTTCCTTCAGAGACGTTAACACATTATTTATTTAATGTCTGCCTCCTTCAGCAGCCTGCATGCCCCATGAGGACAGGGACTACTTATTTATTCATCAATGGAGGCCAAATATCTGCTACAGTGTCTCAGAAAACACAAAGTACTCAATATACGTGTGTGGAATTAATCAATGAAATCTGGGATATTTATGTGCTTCGGCAAGGTCAGACAGTACAGGGGAAATAAGTAATACACATGGTCCTCCAGATGGAGATTATAATTTAACACCACAAGTTTGGGAAACTTACATTTTTATGGAATTTACAATCTATTTGGGAAACAAGACACAATATGCTAAAGGCATGGTATACATTACGGGCACCTAATAGAAAAGGAATCAGCGTTGAAAGAGAGGAATAAATGAAAGAAAGAATGAATGGGTGGATGCAGCCATCAGAGAAAGTCACACAGACAAAGTGAGACTTGCACTAGTCCTTGGTGGCTGAATTAATAAGGCCAGAGAAGAGTCCAGATGCCATTCCCCAATGAGAGGAAGCAGGCAGAGCATATACCAAGGAAGGTGATGCAAATAAGCCTGGCCTATGCAGAAATGACACATGCAAGACTCACGCTGCTGAAGACAGCTGGCTGGGCAGCCTGGAAACAGATTATGAAATGCAAGGCCAGAGTAGGAAGAGCTTTGAATGCAAGGAGGAAGCCTTTCTATCTGCTGCCATGGTCAAAAGAAAACCTCCACAGCATCAGTGGGAGTATCCTGCTGACACCGGCTGAGTATCAGCCTAGCAGTTACAATCAACCCAGTAACAAGACTGGAGGCCAACAAAGATGTGGCAGTCGCTAGGGTAATATAATGATAGAGAGAAGAGAGAAGAGAGAAGTAACAAATACTGCAAACCATGCAAGTTCCCACACCTGCATTTCTACGCTGGAAAAGAAGAAAAGCATAAAGGGAGAGATTAAATGGTTTCGGTGGGAACAAGGTTAAACACGTATTCTTTGCATCAGATGAATATACTGCATGGCTGGGAGATGAGAACAAATAGTACTGTGAATGACAAATGCTAAGTCCTATACCAACTGGTAACATATAAGACTAGGTCAATGAGGCTGATCACAAGAATGAACGATAAAAATCTGTCACGGATCGAGCACAGCTCTGCCCCTTTGAACAACCAGAGACCACTACATCAACTGCTCCCTAAAGACGTGCAAAGGAACAGAGCCACAGTGTCTCTCAAAGGCACCGGGATCCATATTAACAAGGAGAAGCTCAAAATCACACTGATTCAAATGTTCATGGCTGGTACTTAAGGTAGAGAAGCAAGCAATGGGAGCACTTGCCTAAAATAGATTTTGTTTTTTCCAAATTAAAGAAAAAACTAAAGAAAGTTAAAGGTAATTTTAGTTTATAACCCAATCTTAAAAGCCATGCATATTATTACTTAAAAGAAAATCACTTAGGCAACTGGACTCCTGAGACTTCTTATGACCAAAAAACTATGTCAAAAAATAGAAAAATATGTTATTATCTCTTAGGGTATGTTAAAGATTGAATTCTATTTCTTAGGCAACATGATGTTTAGGTAGATAAATGGATATTTATGGATACTTATCAACAGTTCTTTATGCCTCATTCTGAAATAAAGACAAAATTTTAACTGTAACTGCTTTGTTGACAAATTAGTGATATTACTTTAGCCTTCAGACTCAGGCAATGGAAAGCAACCATCTTCTAAAAGCTTGAAAAAGATTTAAATGTATTATATTACACGATTATCTTTGTCTGTAGTTAAGGAACTAAACACGAAGAAAACTAGAGAAATAGAGCAGCCAAGAAAGCCATACTATCATTGTCACTTCATTATTCATCAGTACGAGCATTTTTGGAACACTATTACCATCCTGGCACTGGGGAGTGATATGGAACAGTGAGCACCTCCTTCATGTGGTTAGCATCGTAGCATTAGATTTGACCAGTGTTTCAAACTGTCTCCTGGGATGGAGAAGAGTCCAAGCTGAAGAGCCAGTTAGTTACATTATATCCTAGCATCCTAGCCCTGAAACAAATAATTTAACCACTCTAGTCCCTCACTTTCTAACCTGAAAAATAGGAATTTTATAGGGTGCCAAGTGTAATATAATTATGGGCAACTGCTAAAATAGCACTGAATAATCATCACCTCCTCACATCCATGCCCTTGGGTAATGTCCCCATCCCTTAAATATAGGGACCTAGTGACTTGCTTCTAATGAACAGAGCAAGGCAAGTGAAAGATAATAATTTTCAAGATTGGGTTATAAAAAAAACAGTGGCTTTTGTTTTGCTCACCCTGTGGAGAAGTCCCACAAAGCAAGGAACTTAGGAAATTCTCTGCCAACAACCAACGAGGAACTGAGGTCCTCAGTCCACAGCCTCCAGGAACTGAATCCTGCCAGCAAGTCCGAGACAGAGCTAGGAAGTGGCTCCTCCCCTACCTGAGGATTCAGATGAGGGCTCGGGCCTGGGTGACACTTTGCTGTTCTCTTATGAAAAATGCTGAGGCCATGGCACCTCCCTACTACGCCATACCCGGATTCCTGATCCCCAGAAACTAGGAGATACAATAAATATTTGTTGCTTTAAGCCATTAATTTTGGGGGAATTTGTTACAAAGCAATAGATAATTATCATTAATATAATATATGAAATTTATAAAATATAATACATTATATAAGGTTTTTAAAAACTTATACCTGGAATAATCATAAATGGGGATTTTTTTTTTAAAAGGTCCTTTTAAGAACTTCCTTGCCTTGAATAAAGGTAATTTATTTTTGCCCTGGCCAGGGGCTCAGCTGGTTATGGCGTTGTCTCATACACCAAGAGGTTGTGGGTTTGACCCTGGTCAGGGCACACACGTGGGTTGCAGATTCAATCCCTGGTCGGGCCATGTACTGGAGGCAACCAATCGATGTTTCTCTTTCACATTGATGTTTCTTTCTCTCCGTTTCTCCCTCTCTGTCTCTCCCTCCCTTTTTCTCTGAAATCAATAAAGATATCCTTAGGTGAAGATTTTTAAAAAGTAATCTATTTGTTTATCTACTGTCATCTAATACATCTGAAATTTATCCAATTAACTCATCAACGGTACCAATCACTATTAGTACTACCATTAGTAGTATTTAGAAGTAAATCAACCATCAAAAAAGTGAATTAGAAGTCAATCAACCATCAAAAGCATTAGAATTGAATCGACCATCAAAAAAAATTTTGGCAAATTTTATGAAGATATCAGTGTTACTTAGGACACATGGGGCTGAAACAGAGAGTAAGACTGCACATTCATATCATACAAAAATCTTTAGAGGAGAAAAATTAGCATAACAGAATATATTGAATGATAAAGGAGCAGTCTACTAGAAAATAACAATCCCACATCTATACCTGCCAGACACTGCCTGACAAAAATTATAAAAATATAAAGCAAAAATTCAGACTTCAATTTTTAACTCTAAATCTTTCCTAAATAACAGCTATTATATTGCATGAGACATACTGAAGAAGGAGGAGAAGGAAGAGGGAGAAAGGGGGTAGGGAGGAGGGGGAGGAGGAGGAGAAGAATGATCAGAAGCAAATCTGCTAACAGAATTTACATGCAAGGGTACCTCCAAAAGAAGTATGATTTAAGCATTTTAAAGACGAAGTTAAAGGCAGGCAACATAATACATATATGTCAATACGTAAACATGGCCAGTGGGCAACATGTCCAGTAGACGGAATCACTGGTCCCGTCCCTCCCCTCCGTTTAGCCATACCCTTTGCCATGTGACTGCAGGTCCTCCCACTGGAGGCAGTGAGCTCCCCATCCATGCGCCGTGAGCTCTGCCATAAGACTTGCTTTAACCAATGGACTGTGAACAGAAGTGACAATGTGGAGGTTCTGAGTCAAGGCTGTCTTGCACATCATGTCCTTGGGGTAACCCAGTGATGTACTGGAGCCAGCTTGTACCAGCCTAGGAAAACTAAGTTTTCAGGGATTTGCAGGCCATTGTTAAAAACATCCATTAATAAAAATTCAATTACCTAGAGTTAAAGATAACTTATATTTTAAAAGGTACTCAAAATTCATAATTTCCTAATTATTTTATGACATTTTACTACCACATGTGCTTTTGAGGTTGTCTGTTGAATCCGTGTGATGAAAAATCCTATATGTTGTGTGGCACTCGCAGCTCTTCCCAGTGACATCTCACTGGTACCCTGAAACCAGCCTTGATAGGAATATACACACACACTGAAGAAGTGAGCAAATGCTGCAGATCAGAGTGTCTTTTCTTCCAGAGAACTGGTTAGGTTTCTATCACCAGAAATGCTTCCTGGGAGTCTACACCCTTTCAGCCTGGGGCCCCAGAAAGAACACACAAGCAGCAAATCTGAGCCCAACTCACAGCGGGGAAGCAGCTGGAAGCAGAGCCAGCAGCCAAGCCCAGCCTAGATCGGCTAATCCAGAGTCAGCCAGGAGAACCCTGGGTCTGAGAACAATTCAATCTGGATTGAATTAGCAGATTTAGGAGAGACTTAGTTACTCAACATTATTGTGGCAATGGCTGACTCAAACACATTGTAAAGTAGGGCTTGGTCAATTATCGGTAATCTATCTGAAGAGGTGACAGTAACAACAACAACAAAAAGGTGAGGTGGAATTGGCCCTGGAAGTGAACAGCTGATGAACAACTGCTGAGAGAATGATACAAATGCTATGCTCAACCCTGGCCCGTGTGGCTCAGCTGGTTGGAGCGTCATCCCATAAACTGAAAGGTTGTAGATTCAGTTCCCAGCCAGGACACATGCCCAAGCCGTGGGTTCAGTCCGCAGTTGGGTATGTGTGGGAGGCAGCCAATGGATGTTGCTCTCAAAGAGCAAAAAAGAAAAGAAAGAAAGAAAAGAAAGGCCATGCTCAAAGAGCATAGAGAACTAAAGTTTGGGTGGTGAATGTCACCCCAATAAATTTAATTAAAAAAAAAAAACAACATAGTGAAACAGCAGTACGAAGGACAAAGTGGGATGTTAAAGAATTCCAGGAGCGGAGAACTCAGCAAGAAGGTATTTAGCCTACCATGCAGCAGGCACAGTACTGGGCACCACAGATTCCACGGTGAAAGTGAGAGATGCAGTCAATGAGCTTACAAACCAGGAGAAACACGCAAGTACAGAGGCCATTGTACAGCCCAGGCTGCTGAGGGGCCAGTTAAAGACGAATGGCAGGTGTTATGGAAGCACAAAGGAAAGCCTCCCGGGTCACTTCATGGGATCCAGGAAGGCTTCCCAGTGGAGGTGCCTTTGAGTGAAGAATACTCACAAAAGTTCAATTAGGGATGACTGAAGTCTAAGTAATAAAGAAAACTGATAAAATTAAATATATAAATAAATTTGTATATATTTATATATTGTGTGTGTATTCTTCCAGAACAATGAGCAGGATTTGACAGGTGATTAGATCAAAATGCAGCATAGCTGGCCTTGGAATTCCAATCGGGTGAGAGTACAGACCATTACTGCTTCCCCTACATCAGGTTCGGGCTGCTCATAGGAAGGTCCTATTCATCTCGGCAACCCCAGACTTAAAGCATTAGAGTGTGGCCCCACCTCTGGGCTCAGACACTGATTACAGCTATTGTTCTCACCTCTCCTGTGCTGCTTTATCCATTCACCTGCCAGGCAGCCCTGAAGGTGTCCCAGAAACAGAACTCAACAGCATCCTGTGTTTCCAGGAAACACAGCATCATAAAAGCAGGAATACCCTGTGCTCCCAACCAAGGGAGAGGGGAAACACGCATTTGGGGAACACCGAATTCTTTATCGACTTTTTAAAAATTCAAAGTAGTAACCTGTTACTTATACTTCCAAAGGTATTTCCAGAACTATCCAGCTAAAACAAGCAATTTCAAGTAGAAAAATGAAATGTCAAGCTATTCTAAAACTGGCTCTTGTAACTTAAAATCCTGATTCCTACTGGGTGGTCACCACCACAGAACAAGTCTCACTCTAAGGTTTTTGCTTCAAGAATTACTTCTACGAGTGTGACTATCCTGCAAATAATGTAAAAACCAACTTCACTGTAGCTACACTGGCATATCCAGCCTACTAAAGGCATTCCACTAAATGGCAATTTATACTGAAACACAGAAGGAAAATATAACATTTAACAAGGTTTTCATTTAGAAATATCTCAGGATACAGTTCAATCAAGCACAAGTCTCTCTTTCTAGGATTGTTAGCCTGCAATGAAATATTAAAATTAATAGGACCATTTTCTTCAGAGACTTGGATAAAACAAACAAACTCAGTAAGAATGCCACAAACAGGATAGAATCATTTAATTTAAAAAGAAAAGTTAAATCTCCAAACCATTACTGCCTCTTCTGCTAAAATATACACCTAAGGCATTTCCAGTATAAAAACCAATATATAAACTGTGGGAGAGACATCAAATAGGCACTCTATCTTATTTTCCTGCTTCAGCTCAATTTCACTGTTCAGCATCCTGTGCATTTGATTTTTTTCACCAATTTTTTTTTTCTGGAGCAGAATCTGTGCCATGCCTAGTTAAACTTTCCCAAATCTTGTTCTAATCATAGCTCAGTGAACTTCGGTTAAAAAATAAATAAATAAATAAGTGACTAAGGCGTCCTTAAAACAACTAAGACCTGTAAAAGCAGTCCTGAACTCAGATTTTTAAAAATATTATGACCAAAAACCACGTTGCCACAAACCCTAAAATAGCATGTAAATCCCGAGTGCAACTCCACACACACACACACACACACACACACACACACACACACACGGCCTACATTAACCACTCAAACAAAGTTAGGAATTTCCCTCAAACTGTAGAACAGCGGTATGTAAAGGACTTATCAGAAGTTCATTAAACCTCAGGTTACTAGAGTTAGGTCTAATTCCTAGCTTGACTCCTGTAGTTCTAAAGTTCAATTCAAAAACTCAGGCTTTTCCCTTATATTTAAGACAGCAAAGGTAGAGGCATGAAAACTGAATGGCCCAGTAAATTTTCTGAATGGTCCTGTAAATCCTGAAGAAGCAATGACGTCCTCCCTGTGGTGAGAGGCGCAGCAGTGAGCCACGTGTCCTGTGAGTCCATAGGGGCCTTTACTTCCCACACTTCATCCCGGGAGCCTGAAACCCACCGTCCCCTGCCACAAGACTCCGGTCTGGTTATAAACAGATGACTTGGGCCAGTTAGATTGGGTTATTTACAGCATTGTAATTTCTCATTTTTTTTCCTTATCTGCAACAATGCAAATATACTAGGTAATTTTTCTTTTAAGAATTAGGAGATCTATATAAACATTGGATGATAACTTTCAACCTTCAGCATAAACACTCAGCTTTTGTTCCTATTGATTTTTTTTTTATTCAATACCTAAGTCATTCAGTAAAAGCATCTTACCAGATATTTTGAAATCAATTCTTTAGATGTTGGAAAGTCAAGGACACAGGACAGCCACTCGGGAGTGGGAGGAGAGGGTGAATCAGAGGTCTGAATAAGCCATTTTAAATAACCATTTCTGTAAAGATTTTATAATTTGTTATGGGAGTACAAAATACTTAAATAACGTCTCTATCCGTGATCCCAGAGCCAAACATTTGAAAAACATCCACATTTTTCAGAAGAGAAGAGGGACACATGTTAGGAACAGGCAGCTTATTTGGCCAGGGACACAGTATGAGAAAGTCATTTGGAAATTCACTTACAAAGCACTGACATTCATATTCCCAAATCTTAGTCCTACAACGGCAGTTACATGCACTGGAAAAGCCAATCAATGTTCTATGGCATTTGGAGGCATAGGGCAAAGCTCCATGCATGAAATCAACAGGAGTGACTTAGACAAATAGCTAAGTTGGACACCTTATTTAAAGGTTATTTAAAATCATTTACATTTTCAATCATGTTGATAACAATAAGCTTTTAGAAGTTAGAGGCTGTAAGCCTAAGCATTACAAAGTACCATGACGTCAATCTTGAGTCTTACATTTCTGTCAGCTACAGTGGCTGCTCCGGGCTATAGCGTTCTCGAGTTATTGGGCTGTTCTACAATCATGATAAATGGTTCCGTAAAGCACTCGTGACACCTCTGACATCACCCACCACTGAAGCTGAGGGATAAGTGAAACATGAATTTGAGCTAAATGGAAAATAAAGGGTACAATGATTTCCTAATACTTGGTGTTAGAACAGATTAATAAAGAAATTAACAGTATCTCTATGAATATAGATAATGAGTGTTGTATTGTTCCCCAAAATAATAATACTAGCTTTCTGGAATAATTATATTAGATTTACACACTAATACCATGTTTTTGTTATTCTTACATTAGCAAAACTGACAAGTTACGTAGCGCTAGAATGTCACTTTTTAAAAGCCAGCAACTGGAGAGAATTTTTTGGCACTTAGAGAAGCTCAAGGCTCAGTAAGAATTGAAGAATTAAAACCAGAGTCTATAATTGAGATCTAAAATATATGTTGCTGTCACAATCAATTTTTGATGTCTGCTATAACCAATGGCATCCCCCTCATAAAAACAGAGCTCTAAAACAATAAAAATGATTTATCCCAAAATATTTTTAAAGTATATCCTTTATTAATAATTAATGACCAAAAAATGTCCTCATCCAGTCATCTGACTGAATGACAAAAAGAAGGGTTGATAACATTTACCCACCGCACATAGTAGAGGGAATGATCTGAAACAATCAGGGGTGGAGATGTACAAAAAGATGACATTGTTTCCATTGTGGGCAAAAGCCTTATAATTTCGAGTGCTATCAATCTCAATTCCAGAACACTTTTACCTGTTATAGTAAAATCAGAGTACGAGCAATATGGAACAAAAGGTACAACTATTTTAAATCTTACATGAATAAAGGAACTATTTCTCTGTAAAATGTTTTAAAATCATAGATGGAAAAAAACCTCAAATCTGGGAAGAATGTCCTACCAAAGGAAGGAGCAAGGGGAAGAAATATGAAATGAACTAGAATTTGAAGGACAGAATTGGTTTTCAACATTTGAAAAGTCAAAATTCAAAGTAAAATTACAAACTCTGTCAGAGAATTCCAAGCAGTTCAAAATGGCTTATTATGATAAGCCATTCAACTTTAGACTTAAAAAGCATTCAACTTTAGACTTAATTTGCCTTTACTTCTTTTAAAAATAGGCAGCTAAGCAAATACTATAATAGCACTTTCAAGACATTTAACTAGGGAAAAAAAAAACCATGTTAAATAAAGTCTCTCTTTACATGCAGACATTCAATAAATTAGTTAAACCATAAAAACAGTTTCCCTAACCATGTTCCACTAGTTGGGAATGGTGAACATATGTAGTTGAAAATAATAAAACTGAAATAAATATTTTATAACTCTAGACTGCCAAACACCACTACCACCTCCCTGAAGCCTCAGCTCAGTTTTTATCCCTATTAAAGCAACAGAGAAACTGCTGGATCATATGATAGTTTATTCTTAATTTGGGGGAACCTCCATACTGTTTTCCTTGGTGTGTGCACCAATTTACAATCCCACCAACAGTGTACAGGCGTTCCCTTTTATCCACATCCTCTCCGACACTTGTTATTTCTTGTCTTTTTGACAACAGCCACCCTGAGAGTGCCTTCAGGAAGTACTCCGGACGCAGGCGCTTCGGTCCCAGGAGATGACAGCTCCCAGCCCCTGAAGGGCTTCCTGTGGGAGAAGCTGCGGAAATGAAAGGGGGTGATATTGATGACGCTGACCTAGGCTAATGTGTGCGCAGGTGTCTCGGTTTTAACCAATAATGTTTTAAAAGTAAAATCATTAAATAGAAAAAAGCTTATAGAATAAGGATATAAAAAATGTTCTTGTACCTCTCTATACAATGTCTTTGTGTTTCCAAAAAAGTATTGTTGCAAAAGAGTCAAAAGTGTTTCTTATTTTAAGTTTAAAAAGTAAAAATGTTACAGTAAGCTAACAATTTATTATCAAAGAATACTTTTTAAAAAAGATTTTGTTTATTTATTTCGGGGGAGAGGCAAAGGGAGGGAGAAGGGGGAAACATCGACAGGCTGCCTCTTGCAGGCCCCCAACCTGGGGCCTGGCCCGCAACCCGGGCATGCGCCCTGAGCGGGAACAGAACTGTCGACATTTGCTCTGCAGGGCAATGCCCAACCCACTGAGCCACACTACTCAGGACTAAAACAATACTTTTAAACAAATTTACTGTAGCCTTGGCACACAGTGTTTACAAAGCTGTTGTGCGGAGTGCTGTCCTAGGCCTCCACACCACTCACCACTCACCACTCACTCCCCCAGAGCCATTTCCAGTCCCAAAAGCTCCATTCATGCTAGATGCCCTATAGGGAGGTACCATTTTCAATCTTTCATACCGTATTTTTAATGTACTGTTTCTATTTGTAGACACACAAATACCTGCCATTATGTTATTTCCTACAGTGTCAGTAGTAACATGCTGTACAGGCTTATAGCCAAGAAGCAACGGGCCGCACCATGTGGCCCAGGCACATAGCAGGCTGAATCGTCTAGGTTTGTGTAAGGGCACGCACCGTGTGATGGTCGCACGATGACACAGTTGCCTAACGAACGAGGAATTTCTCAGAACGCATCCCTGTTGTTTAGGGATGCGTGACTATCGTGAGCATTACAACTCTTGCTCAGAATTCATTTTCTACTTCTGAAAACTATTTAGGTCACTTGACTATGATAAAAATCAAGCTGTGCTCTTCTTCCCTTCCCAATAAATCCCTTAGTAACATCAGCAACAATTTAGGAATGTAAATGGATTTTCCATTTGCATATATACTTAATGATGACTTAAACAGAAGGGAAACACTTTAATTTTTTGAAGACAGAGTGAACCCAAAGGAATATGTTCTTTTTAAAAAAAGGGAAAAACTCATTTTGATTAGAACAAAAAAGAATGTGAAAAGGGAAAACCTAGTATAAAAAAGCAGCCGAAGCCAAAGAGAAATACGCCTGATGCCCTGATGCTGAAGGAATATGGGGTGCCCATCCCCCAAACACCAAAAAATTAAAGGTGAAGACATCTCTAAAACCCAAATATCCATTTTGTGTAGTTTCAGTTTTAGATTCTCTTTCCTTATAATTCCCCTTTCGCTACCTTGAACTTTACGTATGACTGATGTTGAAAAATAATTTTTTAGAATAGCGTATGTATCAGAATATAATACACTTCTTACATACACAGGGACACATCAATAACTTCAACACATAATACCTTACTGATAAGGGAAGCTGCACGCGGACTTTCTGAAGCCAGCACTCCTAAAAAGCCAAAAGTACCTTCTTCCGAGAAAATATTCCTCCCTTGACATTTTATGGGAAGCAAACAAAATCATATCAAGTGTATTTTTTTCTAAGTCGGTCCTGCAAGTACTTTTCATATTTAATTCTAATATGTCAGATAACTGACCCAATCAGAAGCTATTTCTATCACAGAATAAGACTTTGTCAGCCTCATAGATATTTTCAAGCACTCTTTCATTCCACTGAAAGAGAAATTAAATGTCACATGTTCAGAAATTCACATTTACCTGCTGGTACATGTTCAGAAGCTATGGTTTCAATTTTAGATTAAGGAGATGGTGACTCTTCTGCCCGGTTTTCCGGCTACACGAGCAACAACAGCACAGAACTCACAACACATGATACTTCAAGGTACTACAAATGCCATGTCCAGCCTAAACTCTCGGAAGGAAAACACTAGATGTTGTAAGAGACAGTACAATGTAATTCAAAACCAGTCTTAAATTTAGCATTTCTACTCTTTACGAAGGGTAACAAACTACAGTAGTAGTTGTAATACCTGTGATTTTGCAACCATTAGAAAAAACCTTCAGATGTTTGCATATCTCATTATAATTTAGATACATTAAAATTTTGTTTATCTTCATTATAACTCTGAAATTGCAATGATTAAATCCATTGCTAGATCTTGTCAATGATTTAATGAACAAATTTTCCTACACTATGCACTGTTAATATCTTGATAATTATATTTCAATACAGTTGGTTGCCTTTGTAACCCTTGTGTTTTATTTTATGCATGTAAAGTTTTGCAAGGGTCCACCTACTGCTGCTGATTATAACAAAGGGGTACGAGGTGGAAGAGATCCACTCTGGCTGGAGAAGTCCCTCACTGACTTGTTCAGAACTGACAGCACACAGTGACAATGCCAAGCAGACTGACCTCTTGTCACTCTTAGTATTGTTTTAAAATTCTCTCCACACGTGCTAAAGGAAATGAGTGAAATTATGGTACCATGTAAAATCATGTTAAACGAAAGTCTAGTGTTTATGATGTGGTGTATTAAGTGGAAAAACTAGATTACTAATTGGCATGTACTTTATGAGCCTTTTATGAGCTACATCTTGATTTTTTTTAAGTACGTACATGTATGTAATACCTAGAAGGCGGCCAATATTTCTACAACTGTGTCACCTCTAGGTTGCATACAAGTAATTTATTTTTATAGTTTAACTTTCTAATATTTTTAATAAAAATAACAGGTTACTTTTATAATAAAAAATATTTACCTTTTTAAAAATGCAATTTCCATGTTTCAAATGTTCTGGGTCATAGAATAAGATGAAAACTAAGCATCCTCTTAAGCGAGATGATTCCTAAGGTGAGTCTTGGCACTTGCCCTAGATATCCCTTTGGCTCATCTCCAAGTAGAGGTGGCATGCCCTCCTCATCGGTACATATCCTGACCGTATGTCCATCCTAAATATGCAACACAGAAAAGCTACACCCCAGGCACTATTAGTAACTATGATCTTGATGTCCTTGCCACCAAATACTCAAACTCTGGGTGACAGAAAACAAGGCCACAGAACCACATTTTCTTACGGACTAAGTTTCCTTCTCACAAGTTTCCCTTTCACATGGGCTGCTAGAAAGTTTAACTTCTGATTTGATGCACATCTTTAACAAATATACAGTTTGTTTCGGTGTGCATTTTGCAAGAGTTGTACACCTGGTTCCAGTTTCCAGCTGTGTACTAAATCTACCACAAACTTTTCATTTATCGTTCTGATGTTCACTTAACCTGGAAAACTGATTTGGGGGTGAAGAAAGCTAGGGAGAAGAGTATAAACAACAAACCATCATGCTAATTTCCAAACCTGCTCTTTAGTGTGATAGTTACCAATGTGACCACACACTTCTAGTTCTCGCCTTTTCCAGGCACATAGCAGCACTGCACTTCCTGGTTGCAGGACACGTAACTAAGACCAGCCAAGTTGTGAACAGAAGTGACAAATGTCAGTTCCAAGCCAGCACATTTATCTGCAGAAGGAAACCCCCAGAGTTCTTTTCCTCTGGCACCGCTACCAGCAAGGCTAGATATGGAGGCTGCTCAGGGAGTCTGGGCCCCCAAGTGACTATGACGCCCCTGTGGTCCTGCGATGGACAGGAAGCACGATGCCGTTTCCAGCCAGGAAAGTGCAGTGGCATCTGTATCTGTGGTGTAACTTAGCCTACATGGATTGATATACCTGATACACAAAAGCAAAACGCTGTAGACCTCCCCGACTTGTGAACCTAGACCCTCAGCTTTTCAATGTGAACACACAGATGACAGGGCTTGTACTGGGGGCCAACATGGAGCTTCAGCACTTCTGAAACGACCTAGATGAGGCACTGTTATAGGGTAGGACCAGCAGGATCCTGCAGGCAGTGAGCACTGAGGAGGGCTATCCTAGGGCAGGGAAGCAGAGAGGCTCACCTGGGTTTCAGAAGAGAGGGCAGGGCTGGGTTGACTGGTAACTAGGCAGAGCCTGTTTGCATCATTTAGATCATCCTTGGATTCACCCAGGGGGTGAGGTGGCTGCAACCTGGCGGCCAGCAACTTCCACCAGGCATTGCTGGCCGTTGCTCAGAAGACTACAGTGAATGTGTTTCCACAAGAACTGAGTGTCTCTCACAATTATTTTCCCCCTGGTTGTGTCCTCAAAAGCACTTAAAGCAGTTCAAAAAATGTGTGCATTTTTCTAAGATAAAGTTAAGGAGGAGAGGGAACTTTTTTTTTTAGATTTTAAAAAGACAAGGCTAAAATTGAGTCTGTTTTTAAAAAGTCAAAATCGAAAGCATGCAATTTAAGATCCCATATGATAGAAGGTTCAGCGCTCTATAGATAGGCCACGAACGAGGCTTTTTAGCATGCAGGCAGGCAGCACACGGAAGAAATAGGATCAGCTGCATGAAAAACAATATTCCTAAGAACAAAAAGACTGGTTACTCGACAGCAGCAAAAGTCTCAGGGAGAAATTTCTCCCCTGGGTCTTCATAAAGAGGCGACTGTGTAACATGATCCTCCTCACCATAAATAAAGGTTTCAAGGGATTTTTCTCAGAGGTGTGCCACCGTGGAAGCCGACAGCCTCCAAGCAAGCGCTGCTCAGAAGAACTGGTTTCAAGGGTCTAAAATCACTTCTTGACTTTCTGGCTAAGAGCAGGTGTCAAGGGTATAAAGCTAAGTTTTCAGGAACTCAGCCATCTGGGAGCTGAGCTGATCTAGCAACAAAGTTGTAGACTATCTAAGAAATTAGATGCTGTTCATAGATTCAAAACACAAAGGCAGGCACCCTGGTTGCAAGAAGAAAACAACCGAGTCTCTGATAAGCACTTCAGGAAAGTGCTTGAATTCTATGAAACTATAGTCAAGCTTTTAATTACTAAAATTCCAACATTCTGCCCTGGCTGGTGTAGCTCAGTGGATTGAGTGCAGGCCTATGTACCTAAGGTTCACCAGTTTGATTCTCGGTCAGGGCACATGCCTGGATTGTGGGCCAGGTCCCCTGTAGGGGGTACAGGAGAAGCAACCACACATTGATGTTTCTCTCTCTCCCTTCCCCTCTGTCTAAAATAAATAAAATTCTAACATCCTCAGCATCAGAATCTAATAGGATGCCAGTGGAACCTCTAGGAATATCTGCAACCAATATGTAACTGGACATAAAATAAATTAAACCAAATGGTGTGCAAATAAGGTGCGGTGATAGTAAAATATTTGTAGTTAAAAAATTGGATTGACTGCATATTCTTCAGGCAATTCCCCATAACTATTATGCTCCCAATCTAGCATTAGGTGACTGAATGGTTATGAATTCCTGGCTGTACTCCCCCTAAAGTACCTGATGGAAAATGGACACTTTAGTTGCCCTCAAGGTCAAGTCCAAATGTTTTCAGTTTCAATCAAGCTGGAGGTGGTAGTGTGCAGGCACTTATAACTTGGACAAATGGGCAACCAAGGTCCCAGAATCAGGCTCTGCAAACTGAAGAACCTGTACCCCAAAGGGTACACAATAGGTAATGCGTTTATTTATGTAAGCAACAGAAGGAACAAGGGGCATCAGAGTAAAGCATTCCTTTTCAAGTGGTAAGTAGTCACTTTTTTAAATTAACATGTATAAGGGTCCCACGCAAATAATGCCCTTTTATTACAAAATCTTTTATTACAAAATCATAAGCATGTAATTCTGTAACATAAAGCACATCATATCGCATTCCAGGTGAAATATTTAAATTAAAACTATAAATTACTACACCCACCTAAATACCGTACCAACCACACTTAAGCAGGCTTTACTTCTGCTGGACCCTATATGTTATATATATGATAGAATGAAAAATGTATATAGTTCTTAAAGTAAATTAGAAGACCTCAAAGAAAATCCTGCTGCTTTGAGACATGTTGCCAAATGCCCAGGAAGTAGTATTCATCATCACTAATTCAGGATATCTAGAGACCTCAAAGAAAATTAATATAAATCATTAGTTAATAAATAGAAAGAAAAAATCCAAACTCATTTATGCTAAAAGATATGTATTTATACAAAAATATATACACAAAAACTTCATGTTGCACTTACCAACAGTATCTAAATTGCATAAGAAATTCTTCCATATCTCAAGACCAGAATAATTTTTAGCTTGGAAAATATTTTATATTGAGAAATACATGCACCTAGCTCAGCCATTTCTCACTCTCTCTCTCTCTCTCTCTCAATCTCTCTCTCTCTCTCTCTCTCTCTCTCTCTCTCACACACACACACACACACACACACACCACTTCAAGGTAAGCGATAGAACTTTTTAACAAACAAACTACCATGCCTGGACAAACTGCTCAGAAAAGAGATTATTAGGTGGTGCCCACATGCACAGGAGTGTTAGACATGGGCCAGCTAGACGCAGGGGGTTCTAAAGTAGTTAATATGTCCATCTGTTAAACAAACACCATGTGAGGCAGTCACCCCCGTCCTCCCATCGCAGTTGGGGATGTCTAAGTCGGCTTGCACCAAAGTCCCTGCTCAGCCACTATGGTGTCTCCCAATAAAATCACCATCATTTGTACAGATAATATTCATGGCATCATGAAGACTGGTACTTTAAAAATACTCCCCAAATCTCTAACACCCCAGTAGATGCACTTTACAGAAGAATAAATGGAAAGCTCTAAGGAAATGATTCTGCCTTTCTTCCAACAGCTTTCTTCAGAAAGCAATCGACAGTAGAACCATATAAATTAGCCGCACGGCTGTGCCTGAACCCTGCCTGCTCCTCAGCCTATGCCTAAGAAAACCAGGTTTCCAAGTTAAACATAAGGCGACTGTCACACACCTCCTACAGTAAAATAACAGAACTCTTCAGGAGCAAACGGAGCAGTAAATCTCCCCAGGGTGGAGAGTCCATGGGTCACTGTCAGTTTTGACTTGGTCTGTGTGGGTTGTGTGTGAGAAATGCAGGACAAAAATTAAAAATCAAACTGTAAGACACATATGCAGTGAGACAGAGCATGAACACCTTGCTAAAAGGAATACAGTTGTAATGGAAATCACATCCACCCGCAGGGTCTGATTCTAAAGACTCAGAATAAGGAGCAGAGTTGTAGGGGGTGCTCATTTTGAAGATGCTCTCCAGTTGTGCACCACTTACTCAAAGGGATTCATCCCCCCAGAGATCCAAAGCCACCATGTCGCTCTCAAGGCCAGGCTTTGGGGGACAGTCTCAAGGCAGGTGTAAACTCCTTCCTACCTCTCCTTCCTGGTTTGTGGCATGCCACTGCCCAAAATACAGTTCTTCATATAAAACAAAAGTTTATGTGGATAGATAGGCTAATAACTGCCTTGGGAGGCGGGATTCTATCAATCTCCTAAGTCAAACACACAAATTTGTAAGATACACACCAAGCTATTTAAAGATAAATGGTTAGTAGTTTACAAAGAAAAGGAATATAAATTATTGGTTAGCAAATAGAAAAAAAACTGTTTTGTACAAAAAATACATACTGAAAAAATACACTTGGTTTTACACTTAAAATTACCAACAATTTTAAAACATTATGCTACTCACTGATGTTAAGTTGCCATAAAATAGTTATGCCCAAACTCTGTAAGATGGATTGATACATCCCTTTTAGAAAATCGGTTTGGCAATACTGATCAGAGTCTCAGGAATGCTGAGGGCATTCATGACAACCAAAGACAAGTCCGTCAATGCGATCCCAGAACGGTCAGTACAACGCAGCAGATACACAGCTCTTCGGGCTCAACCCAGGGACAGGTGCTGGAGATTGCACGAGACCACACACACTATCTATCCTTCAGGCAGCCTTCTCCACATCATTTTCCCATTTCAGTCAGGGTTCATTTGGCTACAAGAACTGAATCTCACAAGGAATTTAATCAATAGAGGTATCTCCCCAAGTCCAAATGCAGTAAGGACACTGGACATGAAGAAAAATTCAACCCCAAAACTGCACTCCATCAGGAATCAAAGACATTAGCTCTAAAATTCTTGGGCACACCCCGGAGTCATGGGTCTCTAGAAACATTCCATTTCTGCTCCACTCTCCTCTGCTGCTGAAACCTTAGCTTCTCTATTCACTGACCTGCTACAAGCAACTCCTTCAAGGCTCTCACCTTAATTCTCATATTCTCATGACCGTTCCTCTCAGCTCCCTAACAACTCTCCATATCCCAATTCCAGAACATCTGAAGAGCCAATCTGATTGCTCTTCCCAGGCCAGATGCCCTGCCTGCTCCAATCAGCCATAGGGCCGGATCACACGGTAAAGAAGGCTACCACTTTCAGACTGTAGGAAAGGACAGTTATCTGGGAAAGGTGTGGGCCAGGAGAAAATGATAGGCGTTTCTGCTATAGTTTCTCAATCCAAGTTTCTGAGAAATACTGAATAGCAGTGAGTTTAGGATTACTCTTTGATGCAGGAGAATTTTTTTTCCCAAGAATCTGTATCAGTTTCCTATGGCTGATGTAATAAAGCACCACGAAGTCGCAGCTTAAACAACAGAAATTGTCTCAAAGTTCTGGAAACTAGAAGTCTGAGGTCAAGCTGCCAGCAGGGCAGTGCTCCTGCCGAAGGCACTAGGGAAGCCTGCTCCAGGCCTGTCTCCTAGCTTCTGATAAGTCTTTGCGCTGTGGCGGCATCCCTCCAACCCTCACACAGAGTTCTCCCTGTGTGCACATGTGGCCAAATGTCCCCTTTTTATAAGGATGCCAGTCATACCAGATTAAGGATCCCCCACCTCAGTAAGACGTCATCCTAGCTAATGACACAAACAACAGCTATTGCCAAATAGGTCACATTCTGAGGGACAGGTCTGAAGACTTCAACATACGAATTTTAGGTAGTTAGAATTCAACCCATAACACCTAAGATTCTTTTATGGAATTTTTTTTCCCCAGGCAAATAATTCAAAGAAAAAAATTGTACTCATGGAAAGGTTTAGGACATCGTTGTTTGTAATAAAATCTCAGAATTGAGTTCCTGTTAAATATAACACCCTGCAGCTTTTCTCAAGGCAACAGAGCACAGCTTGTGAGAGCAAGGGATCGTGAGTCAGACTGCCTAAGTTCGGTTCGAATCCCGACTCGGCCCATTAATAGCTGAAAGACTCGGAGAGTCGCTTCAGTTCTCTTTGCTTCAGTTTCCTCATCTGTAAATGGGGGTGGTGCTAATACCTACCTCCCACGTTGTTTCCAGAATTAAATTAATCAATGTAATGAAATCTCATCACAGCACTATTAGAAGGTTCCAGAGCATTAAATCACGTAAACCACAAAATACTGTTATTGTGAAGTTACATGTAGGGCAAACTTTTGCATTTAGCTGGCTCCGTCATGCCCAAGAATCGCTAATAGTTTTACATCTGAAGTGATTATTTTGAAGCATGTTTTTGAGGGGTTTATCAGACACGTAATACTGGTATATGCTGGTTTATTTTGCATGTAATACTAGGCATACACTGCCTACCACATAAAAGGCATTAAATGAATCTTCAGGTCCACTCGCCTACACCGTGCCCCCCACAGCTCACTGTGGCTCTTCCTCTTCCAGTGTGTGTGTGTGTGTGTGTGTGTGTGTGTGTGTGTGTGTGTGTGTCTCCTCAGTGAGACTGCACACCGACATGTGGGATTCAGATTAGAGGTAAATGGGTGTATAATACATGAAAACTCCAAATTCCAGAATAGTCTGCACTTTAAAGCCCTGCCTCATTGCTTTTTTCACACATAGCAATCCTTACCCCCAATGGGAAACTGCCCATCATCAAGTCACCTTTCCAGAACAGAGCTGAAGAACCAGAAGAAAACAAACAAAAGTTAAGTCTATTCACTGCAATTAATCAATTTTATTCTTAAAAAGGTCTTTAAGGTTTTACTGACAGCCTATCTATTCCTAATTGACCCACAGTTCTAATTAATTATGAGTTGGTTTCCAGGTCCATGGCAGATTAGAAGCAACAAATTAAAAGGAAAAACTGGGGGCAGCCATAGGAAAACTAGGGCAATGAGATGGGACACAAAGCACAGCAGCCGGCGGGCGCTTAGTAAGAGGACCAGCAGCCCTCAGACCTCCCCTGCTGCTGCTGAATGCACACCTCTATGACCCAGCACAGCCCCCGTGTCTGCAATGCTGGTTCCGAGTCAGTGCGGAATAGTTTCATTATCCTTAGGAACCTATGAAGCAGCAGGGATTCTGAGAGATTACTCTCTGGAACCACTTTTTCTTCTTTTTTTTAAGTTCTCGTGCTCTCTTGCAGGGTAACGCTGAGCTAGATGAGAAAACCAAGATAACAGAATCATCACCAACAGCTCCAACGGACTGAGTTGAACTATACATACACTGTGATAAAAAACTCGTTGGTGAGGTTTTGCAGGTAGAGTCTCAATGACATAATTAATGCACAAATAGTTTGAATTTCAATATGCCCTGAAGTATTTATGAGTTTGTTTTATCAACTATATTAAACTCCCCTTACAACCTTAGGTTGTTTATAAGTCTTTTTCAAGGTAGAAGAGGGACAAACTTTAGTCCAGACACTACCCAAACCAACTCCGAAAATAAAATCCAATTATTACTATTACCCACTGTACGTGTGAAGTTGTTATACTTTTCCTAAATGCATCTATGAATGCGGATTTAGCAGAACTCTGAGGACAAAAAGGATCACATTGGAGGCACCATCAATGCTTTACACCAGCTGTGCTTGATCCTGCATTCTGACGGCCAGAGCTCGGGGCAGCCTTGCACAGTGGTTCTCAGCCCTGGCTGCACCTGAGGCCCCTGGGAACGCCAGCAATCTCCAGCCCAGAGAGAGTGCGATTTAATTGGTCTGGGGTGGGGCCAGGGATTTTTTTTTTTTGTCTCCAAACTCAAATGACAAGGAGGAATGAGATCCACTGCCCTAAAATCATCCTTCTCATCAATAAAGATCAGACCAATGAGTTAAAAATGGGTGTTCCTCATGTATAAAGGACCCATGGACAAGGATAAGGTGGGGGGACTGAATATGGGAGGGAGCAGACAGGGCAGGAGAGAGTAATCGGGGGAAGAGGGACAATTGAACAATAAAAAATGTTTTAAAAAATTAAAATTAACTAAAAATAAAAATTAAAAATGGGTGTTTTGACCTCTACCCCATTCTGAAAAAGCCCACCATTCCATCCTTGTTACTTTTAAGTCAATAAATAATTAACTCAGTGAAATAAGCCAGTCAGAGAAAGACAAATATCATGTGATTTCACTCATATGTGGAATCTAATGAACAAACTGAAATAACAAGCAAAATGGGGACAAACTCATAGATGGAAAGCATATGAGACAGCTACTGGGGCGGGGTTGGGGGGAAGGGAGGGGGAGAAGGGTTTGAGCAAAAAGGAAAAAGGACTCGTGGACATGGACAACAGTGTGGTGATTGCTAGGGGGAGGGGGTATAAGGGAACTAAATGGTAATGGAAAAAATATAATAAAGATTAAATTAAAAAACTCAAATATTTTAAAGTTTTAAAATTAAAATACATTCCTATTCAAATGTAAATATTAATGATCATAAGCATTATCTATGATTAAAATTAGTGCTAGCTTTTTAATAAGTTGCTTTAATATTAGTCCACATATTCTGTCATTCCTGCACCAGCCCCACCACAGCCAGAGGCAAACGAGCAGGCAATTGTTGGTGGTCTGGCAATAGCTCCACATGTTCCCCTGAATATCGCGTTATACCAAAGAAAGCCAACGAGAGGCAGGCAGGCAGCAGCTGCTGCGGATGCTGGAAAACACACAGAAGCTGTATTTGAAATTCTTTCACTAAGATAAATGGAGATATGCATGGGCCCAGGTGGAAATGGTTCATCATGTTAAAAATAAAATGCGCTAAATAATTTGCTAAAACTTGAGCAAAGTAAGACAGCTGGGACAGGAGAGAAAAAGGCCAGTCCACATGTTGGTGTGTGAGTCAGCGCTCTGGCAGGCTCATCCCAGAGCTAACCACGCCGGGGTCAGGAGCAGGACCTCCCTGGAAATGTGTTTCTTCCAACCCTCACCTTTTCCAGTTCTCACTGAAGCCATCAGTGGCAGAGCCAGAACTTACACGGGGCATATAAAGAACTCTGGGGTCAAGGAGAGAACACAGTGTTCTGTGCCAAGTATGTTTTCTTTACGCGGAGATTCCAGCAGGGAAACAGCAGAGCTCTCCCGGGGCTCCCCTCCCCGGTGTCGGTGGTCACCACATAGGCACGCAGCCCCCCACCCCGGGCTCCTCAATAACCTAAACAAGTCCTCAGCTTGCGCTCCACTCACTCAACTGTCAGAACACACGGAGATGACGAATTGCCAACATCGAGTATCCGTAATGAAGGTTTTCTACCAAAAAACGATAGCATTGTTTGGGTCCTGAATATAACCATGTTTCAGCATTATCCCTCAATGTCAGACACAATTCTAGGTAACTCTGGAATATCTATAGTAGGGACCCTGTTGAGGATATCGCACACTCATAAATCAACACTCGCCGTGTTGTAGGAAAATTGCTCACACCAAGAAAAGCTCTGCTTCGCCCGAGCACCTGCTTTGTTTCTGCCTCCAGAACACTGAAGCACTTCACGGTCACGTCGCCTTCCTGGCCCACGGCTGTGACTGTATGAAACTCAGAACTTACTGGAAGGAGTTTGGCCTCCTTCCAGTAACTACCTAGTAGGACCTGCTCCCATACATTCCTGTACACTAATGTCTTCGGGGCTTATTTTCTTCCCGTTCTACCTTTAATTTTCCCTCTGCTCCAATTTCCTGATCTATTCATTTGTCCTCTAAGAACAAGTAAAATTCCCTTCACAATCTACAGGGAGAAATTCAACCTGTCCATGTGAGATAAAGTAATTTGTACATAATCAACATGAGCTTTTGGCTAAATACATGGGCGACAATATTCCCCTACACCTTTGACCTACTGACAAGAACCTTCCTTGTTCCTTGCTTCATCACTCTGTGATCTACTTTAAAAAAAGAAAAGGAAACACAGATGGCATTGTGCCCAAAATGACCTGCAGGTTTCTTTAAAAAAGCTGTACAGATTTCTAGCAAATCTGAAAGAGCGTGATATGAATCCACTGAAACTGCAGTGACAACAAGCAAGACCCCAAAGTCACATGGCCCAACTGGAAAAGACCAATGGAAGTTTTGTGGAAAGAAGATTTACATTTCATTCCGATTTCAGCATTTTTAATGGGTAAGCCCTGAACTTTACTCTAGAAAGTCATTTTTTTCTTTAGCCATTAATACTAAATCAATGATGATGCTAAATGATGAGAGGAAAAATGGCAGGTCACAGATGCCCAGATTATATATGCTGAGTTTAATGATTTGCAGCCATCGATCTGAAAATTCTCCATGCACACACTATTCTATCCACACTGCTCTCGGGCCACCAATGACTTGTGCCCTGGTCACAATTCTCTGAGGTCACCAATGACACATGCCCTCAGAACAATTCTGTGCTGTCATCAATGACCCACGCCCTGGTAAAGACTCACCCTTCAGTCTGATCTTCCTTGACCCTTCAGCATCACTGGACTTAGCTGACCCCATCCTCCTCCTCGAAACATCATCTTCACTTGGCTTCCAGGACACTACTGGCTTTCTTCCTCACTCTTTCTGGCTGCTGTCCCTAATCCCCTTTGCCAGTTGCTCATCTCCCTGACCTATAAGCTCCAAGATACTCAGCACTTGGTCCTCTTCTATTTCTGCTAACTCCCCTGGTGACCACACTGGTCCCATCACTTTATCACCAGTGACTGCCCAAATGTATCTTTCTAGTCTGAATGTCCTTCCTTGCCTCCATATTCATTTATACTGCCTTCTTCCCATCTCCACTTGAATGTCTAATAAAAATATCAACCACCACCCCTTGAAAGGATTCAATACCTTCCACAACATACAGCAGAGCATTTTAAGCAATGACATACAACTCGCTAATGAGATAAAGGTAAGACCAAAGAATCTGTCTTATTAGAAATAAGAACCACCACTTACCATCCTCCAATCAGTATTGTACTTTAACTGTCATTAATTTAGCAATGCACTCATGAAACACTCTGCAAATGTTTTGGCAATTTACAGAACACTCTAGGCAGGCATGACTGTCCTAAATTGCTTATTGGCACTGAATTTTACATGTTATTTACATGCACAGTAACAGTGGAGTGCGAGAGGATTGTTCCTTCTCCAGGCAACATAGCGAGAACCATCAACATAGTGTGTGAAATCCAGGATTCATGTAAGACTGTCTCTTGTAGCCACCAGATGTCTGCCCACACATCTCCCTACATTTGAGGGGCTGCTTGGCGATCCGCTGAATATCATGATTTCTTTTATTAACTTTATGGATCAAAAAGGATTCTGTATCTGGAATCTTCCCCATAAGAGTTCCTGCCCCATATGAGCTCAGGACTCTCAGAAACCCAAGTGGCACAAACCATGAACTTCAACAACAGCCTGAGGGCTGTGAGTATGCCCCAGCGTGGATGCCATGGACACTCACAGCCACCAGCGTACACACAAACCCAGGGTATGACACACCCGAACTTAGTCTTGAATGTCAGGCTATGTGCTTTATTGGGTCAGGGGCTCTGGGCATTGAGATTGCTCGCTATCGGGCTGGCTGTCCTTCACTTTGTCCCCATTCAGTAAATGGCACCCCAACCTTCCAGTCTATCTGGCCAAAAACTTTGGGATCATCTTGGACTCCTCCAGACCTCATACCCCACTTCCACTCTGAGAAAATCCTGTTCATGGTCAAAGTACATCCAGAACCTGGTTGCTTCTCACCACCCCCCCCCCCCCACCACAAGAAGCCTGCTCCAAGCATCACCACCACCTCTCAACTAATGTCCTCAGTAACCTCTTAACTGGTTCTCTAGGTTTTTCCTCCAACTCTCACATAGTCTATTATCTGGACAAAGCCAGTGATCCTGTTCAAAACTCGATCATGTTACTCTTCTACTCAAGACCCTCCAGGGACTACCCAACTGGCTTACAATTTTTTTAAAGGGCCTTAGAAGGTGACATGTGACCTTGTCCCTCATCCTCAGCCTTTGCCTGCGATGTCATCTCCTACCACTCTTCCCCTCACTCACTCTGCCCCAAACACCCCAGGGCCTCACCACTCCTTCAGTTCTCCAGGTATGTTCTACCCTAGGCCCTTTGCACTTGCTGTTCCTGCTGCATAGGTCACCCCTTTTCCCAGATACACACGTCACCTCACAAAGCGAGGCCTTTGCTGACCACCCTGTCAAGAACTGCGACATCTCTCACCCCTATACCCCACAACTCCAAATTGCTTTTTACATTATTTTCTCCTTAGGGCAGACTACATCTACCATAAGAGTCTGAAAGCTATGGGCTGTGGGCCAAATCTAGTCCACCACCCGATTCTGTAAATAATGCTTTGTTGGAACACAGCTGTACCCATTGATGTCCTTGCTGTCTGCGGCTGTTTTCACACTTCAATGGCAGAGCTGGGTAGCTGTGACAGAAACCACCTGTCCCGCAATGCCTGGAATGCTTACTGTCTAGCCACTTACACAGAAAGAGTTTACTGACCTCCCCCTCTGGCTCTAACGCATTGTTTAACATACTGTCTGTCCCTCTCCAGGCAATGAGATCAGGAACTTGTACGTCTTTTCCTCGTTACACTGTTCCCAGTGCCAGTAACAGTGCCTGGTGCATAGTAGGAGCTCAATAAATATTTGTCAAGTAGATGGAGAAATGAATTATGTAGTCACATGGTTGAGCAGGAAGATCTAGGACATGTTGGACACTGTCCTTTTAACCATTTTAATTTTTAAATGTACAGAAAAACACCTAAGACATACAGTATAATAAATAACTGCACACACTTAAGTAACCACCACCCAAGAAAAGAATATGGCTAATGCTATTTCAAGCAAAACATCATGTTTCCCTAAAATCCAAAAATTAACTAAAGTGCAAAGTAGAATTGTACCAGACACAAAGATTCTATTCACCTAACACGAAGAGCTCTGGCTTCCTCTGCATGCCCTGGTTCTCAGACACTACATAAACATTTTCTCGCTGCTTTTCACCCAGCAGCACACTTCAAGACAAAGAAAGAGCAGGAAAAATTCTGGAGCCTCACTCTAAAGCCACCCTGGTAAGGCTCACGTTAAGTTGCCTTATAGTAGGGCTTCAGGCATGTTGATACAATCATCTGCTCTTTATCTGGGGTCCCAGAATCCAATTCCACTCTAAAATGAGCGCTACACGACTGAGGCTCCCAGGTCCTTATGTGAGCCTCTGACTTCATTTACCTTAAGTATTTGTGATCCCTCAGAGCAAAAAATTAAGACAGCCACCCTCAACTTCTCTTCCTTTATATTTCTCTTCCATTTACTAACAAGACGCTGCTGCTAGTGCCAAGAGAATTTGGGGGGAAAAAACAATCTATTTAGAAACAATTTTGACTTAACTGCTATGTCAATCCCTATCCATGTCTCCCTTCCTCTGAATGAGGGGGGACATTTGCATTAAAACAGTATCTCTCTTACTTAGAATGCACCTGCTCAGGCTGATTAAGCCCCAACTGGAGCCATAATCCTCCACTTCTGCGATCACTACCATTCTAACAAAATGAGTTATCACTTCTGGTGAGACATAAGAAAAAAATCTGGACCTGTAAAAACAGAACTGTCCTCGGATGAGGTGGGAGAAAACAAGCATGTAAGAAATGAGTATTACCAAATATTTTCTTATAAAATTCACTGAAATGTTAAATCACAAATTATAGATAATTAACACTCCATAAATGAGACTATTCCCCACTGAGCTAAATGTTTCTCTCTACCAGACATGCTAGGCATTGCTTTATTTTACTAAAGGCCATGTTTTGTTTCTTCTAAAGGCCAGCCCATTCTAATTTCACAAGATAACTTCTTTATTCTTAATAAAACATAAGTCCTATATAACTTTATTCAAAATTTGAAATTGTACTGAGCTTTTAAAACACATTAACTTCCAGGCAGAGTTCCACATGGTTTTAGGATAAAGAAAAGCAGTGCCGTAGGGTTCCACTATTTTCCCCACCCACAGACACACCCACACAAACGGGGTAATTGCTGTCAAAAGTGCGAGAGGAAAGGACAAGCCATCCACAAGGTTTCATCTTACACAGTTAAGCATAATGGCGCATGAGCTTCCTACAGAATGTTTTGGTAGTGATGCACTATAATTACTGGGTAACAGTTATTTTCAAATATTTTCTCCTTTCCTCTCTCTACTAAATATGTGTGGGGGAGTAACAAATCAATTTTTCTTTGTTTGTCTAAAACAAAAAATGAAAAGAATGCTCTAAATCTTTCACTCAATTTAAAACCTATACTGAAAACACTAAAATTCTGGTACAATGCATTAGGCTAACATCATACTTTCATTTTAAGGACATGAGAATATGCACAGTATTGGTAAGAACCAAATCTGTCATTTCTAATAAGAAAAGGTGACCTCACTAACTATATTCATTATAAAAAATATAAACTCCACTAATCAGATCTGTACCTTTCCTGATATACCAGCAAAGCATTATTATAACACAGTAAATAGATATGCTGAAAAGGTATCTGGTGAAATATACACAAGGTTAATGAAATTTAAAATATTTGCCAGAATGGAATCTTCTGAGACTATGCACAGAATTATCTTAGTCGCACTGAGTCAGTGGGAGGAAGATTCGTTTATGTGTTTCCCTCAGCAAACCTCCTTCAGCACATACATGAGATGCCTCTATCAATTCACAAGCATACATCTGTATTCCTGGATATGAGGAGGATGATATGTCTATTAGGAGAAAAGGGTAGAAGCAGCTCAACAAAATTCTACAGGATCCCACAGGCATCGATATCACAACATGAATTTTTATGAGTTTTCAGGGAGAAGAAATATTTCCAACAAAAGGTTGATAGGACCTGACAGCTTCGAGTGAAACGCACACACCCTCGGGCTCTCGCTCACCAAGTCCCCTCTTCCCAGGTGGCACGGCTGCAACTCGGCACCCAGCGAGCCCCCGTCACAGTCAGGAGCCAAGTTCAGGAGCAGGAGCCCCACGGAGTATCACAGGTGAAACCAGCTACTGTGGTCACTCCTGTAAAAGCTGTTCTGGCGTAACGGTCGCACTTCTATCTGAGGATCAAAATACTCACGGATGATGACAAAAATATGTGGGATCGAGCGTTATTCCCTTCACCCCCCGATTTCCTGCCACTATTTTCACTATCCACACCGCTCTCCACATGGGTTACTGGCCTGCCCTGGGTGGCAGGCTGGCATTTAGAGCGCCACCATGAAGAGAATACTGCACTCAGAAATGGCACTTGGTTGGACAGCAGCCTTTTGCTGGCTTAAAAACCACAGAGAGACACTGATGCCCTAGAAGGGGAGAGAGGTAGGCTTCCTCATCCATTTCTGTCCTCACGCTGCCGAATACCCATCAGTTCAGCCAAATTAAATCAGAAAATAAATCCTTCTTTTTGTAAAATGTGAACGAGCAATCTGCAGACTACTACAAAAAATGAAAACACAATATTCCTGATGAGAATGATACTTTTTAAAAAACTATTTATTTCTTTTTTTAGAGAGAGGGAAAGGGAGGGAGGAAGAGAGGGAGAGAAACATCGATCAGGGACCAAACCCATAACCCAACACATGCCCTGACAGGGAATGGAACCAACGGAGCCACACCAGTCAGGGTGGGAATGACTTTTCAATAACCCTCCTGCTATTTGAGGATTCACTCAAAAATGATCAGGGTGAAAATATCAGATGTTGTACCTAGTTAATCCGAAGTCTTTTAAAATGGCAATATAAACAAAAGTGTTTAGTTCTGTAATGAGACAGAACTAAAATGTTTATCCAAAAGTTGCATTTAGCAAGGACCTAAATTTGTAAGGAATTATGCTTTGAAACACACATGCACACACACAAAATTGGAGCCTTCTACAAATTACAAAACATTCATGAATAATGTAAGAAGTAGAGCCAAGGATGCAAACTCCGTTATTACTCTGAGCACACACACAAGTCAGCATCCTTTATAGAAAGCCCTTAGGTCAAGCTGAAGGTCAGAAAAAAAAAAAAAAAAAAACTTAAGACACTTCAAAGACAAACACATGAATTCAAATCCTACCCCTGTCACTAACCAGAAGACCAGGTACCAACCCCGTACTTGAGTTCTCTGAAACACCTGTTTCCTGGCCTGTAAAACGGGGCTACTCTCCTGCGCCTCGTGGGTTTGTAGTGAGGATAAAAAGGAAGGCACGTGTAAAAAAAAAAAAAAAAAAAAAAAAAAAAAAAAAAAAAAAAAAAAAAAAAAAAAAAAAAAAAAAAAAAAAAAAAAAAAAAAAAAAAAAGCAGCTAGCACAGCTCCAACTCATAAAAGGCTCTTAGTAAATGACCCTGGACAGTAAACAATCTTTCTCCAGAGCCAGTGGGAGCAAGGCCAATGTTTCTTCACCGCTGGCCACTCACAGAATCACTGGTAGCCTTTAGCCGACGCAGGCACACACCACCAGGATCTCCTGGTCAAACCCTGATGTGTCAGAGCTCCACTGGGAATCAAATGTGCTCAAAGCTGAGACCAAAAAACGCTGCCACGGCAGCTATTTCCCTGTTCAACCCCAGCTGCCAGAAAAACAGGTAAATAGTCTGCTGATTGGGCATTGTCTTTCTCCTCTTACCAGTTTGCTTTGGCGTTTATTTTGTAAATGGTCACTGGCCATTCCACATTTGTGCTTCTCACTCCCCTCAAGGAGGTGCTGTGGGGGAAGAGGACGAGCATCCAAGGCCAAAAAAAAAAAAAAAAATCCCACAGAAAGAACAAGGGCATGTGAGCTGGTTACCTCCTGTGTGGGATATGCTACCCCCAAACTTAGCAGCTTCAAACACACACTGTCTCATTTTACCCCACCATTCTGTGAGCTGGGAACTCAGGCAGGCCTCAGCAATTCGGCTTTACATATTTTTAACAGTATTTTCTCTAAAGTCACTGACAATAAACTGGTAAATCCATTCACGAACAACTTTAAGAAAAAAAAAATCAACCCATCTCTGCTTTCACTGATGCACCATGGGAAAGAGCACTGGTTTCGGAAGCAGAACCAGTTACCATGACCAAGTTATCCAATCTCTGTGAACTTCACTTTCCTTATCTGTGAAATGGAGATATCACCCCTCTGCCTTGCAAAATCACAGCTACAATGTTAAAAATATAATGCACACAAAGCATGAGTGCAGTGCCCAACACATAGTAGGCCTTCAATAAGGCATATGCTGAAATGCTTTATGAACATTTTCAAAAGCTAGGTAGCCACAGAGAATCACCTCTAATTGACAGAATCAGAAAACCCAAACCTTTTAGTGAGATACTGATCCTTGGTTATATTTGAAGAGAATTCATATGCCTCATACTGTAGTTTTCATTTACCTTTTAGGAAGAAATCCAGTCAAATAAATCATTCATGACAGATTTGATGTTCTTTCAGTCCAGATGTGAATGTGCAAAGTGTCTGTTTTCAAGACTCAGCCACTTGGGTTGAAACCATTTTTTCCTGGCATTTACAGAGATAATTGAGCACGGTAATCCAGCAACCAATTGTGAAGAAGAGCCACAAGCAATGCTGTCGGTGAAATTAATTAGTAACAGGAAAGAAAGGAGCAGTACTTACCAACTATTTACACAAGGAAGCCTTGGTCTTTTCAGATTTGCTTTTGCAAACATTTTTAAATGTTCTCCCTTTCCTAGGATGAAGTACACAGCACCCACGCCACTCACACAGAGGGCCCTGGCTTCCCAGGGAATTGCCAATCCAGAAAAGAAACCTTTCACCTCCAAGGAGGCTGGCTATGGGCTTCACCCTCTCCTGGACCAGCATTCTCAGGAGTTACGGGAAGAGAACCAGGAGCCCTAGACCTCTCACTCAGATGTCCAGTGTGAACTGGCCTTATTCCAGGCAGTTCTGCCTAACTGGTGACAACTGGCCAGCCAGCAGTGCCAGACTTCTAGAAACTGAGTCTTGCAAAGAACTTGAATATACAGGGTCCAGCAGAGGTAAGGTCTGCTTGAGTGTGGTTGGTAGGGTAGTAATATGGGTGTAATAATTTATAGTTTCAATCTGAACATTTCACCTAAATGTCATATGGTGTGCTTGAGTGTAATATTATGTTACAGAATTATATGCTTATAATTTTGTTAAAAAGATTTTGTAATAAAAAGGGGGCATTATTTGTGCTGGACCCTGTATAATACTTAAAACAAAAAAGAAATTTAAGTCATCTGTCCTTCGAATCCCACCCTGAGTTCTCACCTTGACGGGGGCACAGAGAAATGGGAAAAATTCACACACCACACCCACCGATGCCCCAAGGGGCAAAGCAGGGGACTTGACCCTGGTCTGCTTGGATCAGTCTTTTGGGGCCAGCACTCACTTTTGAGCTTCATCTTCCCTTAAGCTACAGCATAAAGTTTCCTCTGTGCATGTTGAATTTCCATTCAACAAAGATTTATAGTGTACTCAGCTGCTGTGGCAACAAAGATAAATAAGACAAGGTCTCTGCTCTTGTGTAGCTTGTAGCTGGGCGAGGAGAAAAGACATCGCAACACGATGAGGTCAGGGCATTAACAGGCAGGGTGGGGTCCAAAGCAAGAAGTCACTGACTTGCTTGGGGCCACGTAAGGGGAGGGATGGGTAGAACTGAGACCTTGGAGCTATGAGAAACTGAGCTCTTCATGCGTTCTTCTGATTGGCCTGGATCACCATATTTTAATTTCTAGTAAAAGTATACCAAAGGGCGGGACCCAGATTAAGTTCATGGGGCTATAGCCGCTCATCTAGGCACTTCCAGGAACCCAAGTTTAGATCACGAGTAGAACAGGTATGATACCTCAATTCACAAAGTCAGGTATACCAGGAAAAAAAAATTCACTCTTTTCTTGAAATCAAATTAATTCTGATTCCCAGGCCCACAGTAAGGAATGAAGTTGTTCCTGGGATGCCACACAAAGGGAAGCCTATCAGGCTCACTACTGAGCCCTCTGGTATACCTGTCCCCACAGGCCCCAAAATCCAGCTCATCTGTGCTCTTATGACCCACATGTGGCACCAGAATCCTTGCCAAGGCGGGAAGCCCAGGTTTCTAAAATCAAGCTTTCCAGGGGAGCTGGCCAGTAGCGGCCTCCTCTGCCTCATGCTGCCACCAAGAGGATCACCAAATCCCAACCCCTGGTCCCAGAACCCACCAACCTCAACCCCCTTCCCATCCTGGGGCAATCTGCTTTCTTCTCTTTCTGCCCTCACAGAAAAACCAGCCTCCGCCCCAGGGGCACCGCACTCTCTTCTACAGCTTTAGACCTTTTATAAAGAGACTGAGAAGAATCTTTCCTTCATACCAATTCAGTTTTCTGCCAACCCAATACCCCCAAGGCAAGGAATTACAACTGAGTTCCTGCTTGAAATACCAGGCAAGAGAAAAAGCAAAGACCAAGACACAAGTTTAATCCCTTACAAAGTTATTCTGCTCCATGAGCCCTGCAAACACACTATCAGAGTTGGGGGGGGGGGTGTTTACCTTGTCTCTAGCTGCAGGTAAACACCCCCACCCCCCGCAGAAGCACCCCCACCACTTCCAACAGGAAAGACCCTGAGACCCTGGCCCTCTCCCGGCAGCGGACCATGAGGCCCTCTCTCCCTCCTAACCACTGTCCTCGCAGTCCCTTCACGGTGGGTGGTGTGTGAAGTACCACATCTTTTTGGCACAAAAGAAACCTGCCCGTTCAGAGAAAAGGTCCCTTGAATGCTCTTCTGCTCTGCAAGAAGAAAAAAATTCCAATAAGATTTTTTTCAAAGCTTAATATAAAATTGGGATCTCACTGATTCCTCAACAGTCAAAGGATTCTAGAAACCCCAAATACATTTCAACAAGGATAATGGACACCTTCACCTCTCACGTCACTGGATGACAAGGCTTACAGGAACAGCTTCTACTCTGTCATCTCATGCATTAACCAGCCATCTGCGAGCTCTATGCAGGGAGGCCGAACTTTCCATTTTCCGAGGTAAGATTGCTAGCATGGTTGTAACTGTAAATTTCCAAAGTCCAGAGTACACTGTGGTTATAATAAAAATAACTGCGACGGAGAACCACTGAAGAAGCAGAGGAGCTGGCCAGACACTCACCGGGAGCCTCACAGACTGCTTTCTCAGTTATTTTTCCTGGAGGAAGAGAGAATGAAGCTACAGGTAAGTCCGTGTGGGAGTCTGATGTTAATTATAAAAGCAGAGCTGCCCTGGTCACTCCACCTCGGCTTGGACACTCAGTAAGCAGCACCATCTCCTCGTGTTGTCCCCACTCATGCTACGCACTCATTTTCTCAGTCCCCCACTACCTTTGTAATTTTGTGTGGCTTTGGGAAGTGACCCACCAGTCACCTGGGGACTCCATGTCACACAGGGACCCCACGCTGGTAGACCAGGACTGGCAAGCACTAACACTCTGGCGAAGGAATTTCCCCCCATGCTTGCAGAATCCTGAAGGAGAAGGAAAACATCCCAAGAAGTTTTTAGAGAGGAGGTTTTTTCCCCGTTGGCTCACTTCCCTCCCGACCTGCAAGCACTGGAAACTAGCTACCCTGACAGGCATGAAGCCTGGAGAAACTACGTTATAAAATCACAAGATGTGCCTCATAAAACCAGTTACTGTAGTCATAGCTCAGAGGTCAGGAAAGCTCCCTGGTCAGGAGCTGCGAGGGGCGCAGGGAAAGTCCTCAGCTATGTCGGGGCTCTTCCCTGACAGAGGCCATGATTCCTGCCAAAGACCCAGAGGGTGAGAGCTTCTCTAAGAAGTTTTTCAAGAGCACTTTGAGGAGGAAGGGAAAAAAAAAGATGGAAGGAATGTTTTACGCTGCAGCTGGGCCAAAAACATCATTGCTCTCAACTTGGCAAATTTCAAGTAAGGAGTAACCAAGAGATATCCCAAAGCCAGAAAAGAAAGAGCTAGCCTCAAGATACACTCCCTCAAACAGCTTACCTGGTAAATCCTTACCAAACATAATTTCTCCCTAAACTCTGCTCCCACAAACAATACCAAAAAATTCCTTAAGATGGGGACTAAAAATACTAGTTGTAAACATTGCTTAATTATCCAGAGAAATATAAATCTTTCAAAAATACTCCTTTTTTATATCATTGCTTCTGGACAGAAAGGAAGGAAGAAAGAGAAACATTGATTGATTTCCTCTCCTATGCACCCAGACCAGGGATGGAACCTGCAGCCTAGGTATGTGCCCTGACAGGGAATCAAACCCACAACCTTTTGGTGACAGGATGACACTTCAACCAGCTGAGCCACATGGCCAGAGTTAAAAAATAATCCTGATTAGAAATAAGCTGGGTTTACAGAAAATACTATATCCTGATAGTATGGTTTATAACAGTCATTTTAAATTCCACAGGCACAAAGAGTTAACCATATGCATGTAGAAAAACCAACCTGCCAATTACTATTCCTTCTAAATATTATTACTTTCAAAGAGAAAAACAGACTTCCCTGAGACTGCAGGTGTGTCTAAGGAATGTTCTGACAGGGTAAATCAATTCAGATGGTACAACCTCCTTTTCTCCCATCCAAAGCTTACATCTTCCAGGTGCCAGGAAAGCCAGCCTCCAGATCCATCCCAGCAGGTGGATGACACTGCACCCAGTTCCCTACCCACCCCTACCTCTGGTCTGCATCATACTTGCACTTGTTGACAGCGTGCTGTGCACGTCCAGGTCAACTCGCTCCGTGCGCACTCTGTCACCTAACCTGACCGGATGCTGCTGTGGGCACTGACCACATTCTTTCTTTCCTTTGCGCCTCCCAGCCTCCAACCCCAACAGAGCATTGCAAGCAGGAAGGCTCAACACATACGTCCGATGTGACAAAGAAAAACAACGTGCACTTTCACAGCAGCTCTGCCCCACAGCACGAAGGGCGAGCAGGACCAGGGAGGGGTCCTACGCCTCCCCTCCAACAAGGACAGCCTCACCAGCACCTATTACTGAAACAGCGTGCTAAGGTAACACCCTTACTTCCCGGGGTCCTACGTCCACCCATCCACCTCTCTAACGTTTCCTCCTTTTCTGCCTTCAAAGTGCGGGCCAGGCGGGAAGGAAAGAAAGATGGGCACCGCAAGAAAAGAAACCCAAGGAGGTGATTTGGCTCAGCCCAGTCACCACCCCTGTACTGGATCAGTACCAGATACATCGCCCCAGCCTGCAAGGGTAGGTCCAAATGAGCCCACGCACAAAATCCCACTGTAACGAAGTCCTAGCTTTTTACAGTATCATAAGTAAGCAGCTGTTTTAGCCATAAACTGAAAGCCACTCCCCCAAACATCAAATTACTCTGTGTGCCCAGACCTTAGGATAATACTTTAAAGTCATTAATCCATACTGCAAGTTTAGAAACAAAATTTTGGATACTCATGGAATTCAACTAAAAAAATGACATTTTAGTGGCAATTCTGTTGTAGAATCTGCCATTTTTCATCCAAGCCCACAGAGAAAGCAGCAGCAGTAATTAAATTTACATCCTTAGATGTTCTTAAATGTCAAAATAAATTTCTAAAAACTGCAGGTAACACTACCTGAAAAATTCAGGAAAGCACCCATCTGATTACAGGTTTTTCAGGAGCCCAAAGTGAGGACCCTGAGGTTTCTCAGCGGGGGTTACACCTACCCTTATGGAGTCACTGGGTAAAGCTGTATTTATCACCTTAAAGATCAGTTTTGTTTCCTTTCAATTACCACGGGTGGTCTCTAAGGGGACACTGAGGGGGGTGATGGAATCACCGTCACTGCAGGAAACGCTATAAACAAGTTTGACGGGGCCCTCGCTGTCTCTTTAAAAGAACAAATGGCACTAATCCCACACAGCCTTACCCATCTCCAGAGAGGAAGGGAGAGAAAAACAGGAAGAGAGAAGAAATTAAAAACGAGCAGCTCAGGGCATAATAAATAAAAACATCTTCCGGCTACAGTGACGCAGCCACCCTTGCTTGAACTGTGGATTCGGGTTCAAAAGAGAAAGAGGTCCCTAAAAACATGCGTATAAGGTCCCTGTTGGAAGGAGGCCATGTGGCAATTTCTTAAAGCCTCACCTACAGGAACTATCAGTCCTATCACCTGAGCTAAACTACAAGAAAAAGCATGGGAGAATTAATGTCTACTGGTGAGCGAGACACAAGACAGGGCAAATTAGATCATCATTTGATCTACAAATTATACAAAAAAAAAAAACCATTTTGGACAATTGGTCCCTAGTGTTCATACTTCTAGTAATAATACTTGGTTAATTTAAGGTACTCTTGATGCATTTTCTGAGGAGTTACCTTCCAACTTTTTTTTTAAATTGTGGTGTAATTGACATAGAACTTTATATTAGTTTCAAGTGTGACATGATTTGCTGTTTATATTTATTGTGAAATTATCACCACGCTCACTATGTCTAGCTAACATCCGTCACCATACCTAGTTACCAAATGTTTTCATGTAATGAGAACCTTTAAAATCTCTCCCAGCAACTGTTAAATATTTGATGCAGTATTAACCACAGTCACCAGGCTGTACAATAATACTTCCTCACGACTGAGAACTGAACAAAGACTGGTGTGGCCAAGTGGGTTGTGCATTGTGCCGCAAGCAAAAGGTCGCCAGTTCGATTCAGGTCAGGGCACATTCTGGGAGGTGTGTGAAAGGAAGCAGATGGATATTTCTCTCTCACATCAATGTCTCTCTCCCTCCCTCCCCCTTTCTCTAAAAATAAATAAAGTCTTTATAAAGAAAAAGAACTAAATGGAAAATGGCAGGAGACATTGCTTTGGATTAAAATGATTTGCCTCCCTATAGGAAAGGGTCTTGGGCACCCAGGAAGGTGTACTAAAGACAAAGAAAAACCACTGCTGTATCTCCAGGAAGATACCCAGAGTCGCCATGTGGCTGGCTTGAAGGCATAGTGTGTGGGTTTCCTCTCCTCCAACTCAGCTGTTCCCCACCTCATGAGAACACCTGGGAGGCCAGGGCCCTGCTCACTCAGCTGTGAAACTGTTGAGAGTTGCCAGCCAATAAATACACTCATCCACAGTCATCCACCTCCAGAAGCTGCTATTCCGCCCCCAACACTATAGAAAAGACAGGCTTGCCCTCAGCACGCCAAAAGTAACCTCAAAAGGAGACAACGCAAGAGGCAGAACTGCCTAGTTCACAGGAGCAGCTGACAGGGTCAGAAGGCCCGGGCTCTGGCCCAAGTAAACTTAATCTGAGTAACAAAACAGGGTGCAAAGCAGCCTTTGACCTTTCAGATCCAAAATGCTACTTTCTTCACTGCGTCTAGCAGGGTTATCCCATCCCATTTCTAGGGCTTTATCATCCCATTATGCAGGTTAACCAGGCTTTTGTAGGCTGATCTGGAAGCTGAATCACTATTTGAACCTATCTCTGTGAGACTTCATGATCCAAGCTCCAAACAGCTGACTTTCAAACAAACTTATGAAACAACTCTGATAGCTCAGGCTGGAGCTGCCAACCTCCGAACAAAATAATAAGTAATAATAAAATCAGTAGACTGGTAAAAAGCAACGTCTGATAGATTCTGATTTGTTATACTGTATTTATTTTTCAATTACAGTTGACAAACAATATTATATTAAATTCAGGCATACAGCATAGTGATTAGACGTTTATATAACCTAGAAAGTGATCACCTCAATAGTCTATTACCCATCTGACACCACGCAGTTATGGGGAGTACCCATTTCACACCATACGTAGTTATTACAGTATTATTAACTATATTCCCTATGCTGTACTTTACATCTTCATGACTGTCCTTATAACTGCTAATCTGTACATCTTAATGCCTTTCACCTTTTTCACCCAACCCCCACCCCCAACCATCTGGCAGCCATCAAAATGTTCTCTATATGACAGATGAGGATTTAACTTTGCAAGCAAACTTTAATCCACTTCCGGGCCTGAGCAGCAAGGATCCAGAGCAATATAGGAGGGCCCTACTCATCTGCCAGGGGGAACAGAGACCATACAAATCCTTTAAATGAAAGAATGATTTTTAAACATTGGAAGCTATTGATCTAGCACACAGGAATGACAGACTTATGAGGTGACACGTGGCCCACAGAGAATAAGTCCAGGCAGCAAGCAAATCACAAACCCAAATGTTTTCTGTTTAAAGCCTATACTAAGAATGCAGGTTCTGCCACTGACCTAAGGATTTGCAGGTGTTCTAAGACAGAAAGATCCAGTTCTGCAGTCAGAGCCTCCAGGAGCGAGCACCAAAAATCACTCTTCCTAATTGCCTAGAAAAGGAATTTCTAATGCACACCACAGTATGGTATAGCACCGAGAGAAATGCAAGACTGGTCTTGTTATTCAGAGTTAAATTCTCTTGCAGGGACTGGCAGGTACCCTGAACATTTATTCTGATGACTGACAGAAACATACCAAATAATTTTAAAAGATGAATAAAAATGGAACATAGAGGTGAACTGCATTTCCTCTGCATGTTTAAGTCAGCATGAACTGAAAGGAAGAGTCCATGAGTAAGTGCCCTTGTGAGAATCCATTTCAAGACTACGTTTCTATTCACACATCAGAAAACACAACTGACTATTAAGTTTTCAAAAGAAAAATGTGATTGAACAGTTCTATAACAAATTACATGCCAACGACAACTTTAAATTTTTTAATTAATGTTGATGTAGTAAGAGGGAATCAAGCTGGAGCTGAAGCTGAAAGGACCTCTTATTTCATCAGCTGTGAGGATCCCAGAGGCTCATAATCTGCCTAGCAAAAAGCCAAGGCAAAGTTCAGACCTCCCTACTCCTGTGCCAACACTCCTGATAAAATTGCCAGAAATCCTGCAACGCATTTCCACTGGCAGCAATTTTATCCTGAGCACTAATGAGTATAGCCCAGTGTCTTTGTTAAAATTTTAAAGCTAGTCATCAAAATATCATCGGAAATTAATTCCTTTAAACATATAGCCAAAAATGGCTTACTGCTACAAGCATGATTATAATGATCAAAAATGATCTAAACAGAAAACAGTCTGTCCAGGTCAACAGGAAAATAAATATGGATTTAGAGTCAAAACCTTTCATTTGTACAAACCCACTCAACCCATTAGACTGACAACCTAACACCCAGGATCAGAGCCCTGGTAGATCTTAGCCCTGACCTTAACAAAAGTTCTACAGACACTTAATCCAGACTCTTGAATGCCAAATGCACAGGGACCTGTCTGCTAAATGGCGTTTCATTCACTCAAAGATCATTCATTTGCCCATCCTGTATTACAGGCCACATCTGCGCTAGGCTCTGGAATACAGACATGACCAAGACGCTGGGACCTTAGGGAATGCACAGTGCTCCTCAATGGTCTCTGGGAACCTGCTCTGCCCCCAGTCTCTCCCCACAATTCTCCTCCTCATTTGTATCACGTTGAGAAGATCACTTAGCTACAGCATGGTAATTAAATGAGCAAATGCAGGTGAAACACTCAGAATGCTGTCTTGACACAAGATATGCCTCAACTGCCATGTTGTGCTCTCCCTGCTGCAGAGGTCTGAGTTGATATGACATTGTTCCCACTCTGAGGAGCCCGCAAGCTAGTCGGGGTGGAGAGGGCAGAGAGAGAGAGATGAGGGTGGGGAAGAGAGAGATTAACTATTCACTCCTCTGCAAAAAAAAAAAAAAAGTGTACAAAATGGGAATGAGAGGACAGTTGAACTGATAACAGAAAAGGCTGTGCAAACTGTTAAGCACCACGAAAATATTAACAAAATAGACTCATCTGGCATATCCCAGGAACAAATACAGCAAAACCCTACTATCTTCAACTTTTAAAGTTAAAAAAAGAAATCAAGACTGTCTTGATTTTCTTTTCTTAGTAGCACACACAATTTCATACTCACTTTCTACCTCTTCTTACCCACTTTTACATCTTCAATAGCCTTCAAAGGTGACTGATGTGCAAAGAGATAGCCCTAAAGCGCTACAAGATGTCCAATCACTTAAAAAAAATCGAGCTTGTTCAGCGCAGAATAATAAGGCAGGAAAATCACACCATGACACATTGTAAGGGGGAGAGGCGGAACTAAGCAACAAACTGAGAACAAAAAGAGCTTTCAAATTAATTTTTGGTGAATCATAAAATTCAAAACCAAAAGGCCTTGCCCCAAAACATTCTGTTTAACAAAGGTTTTACTACAATCTTCCCACTAAAGTGGTTTCTCGTGTTCTTTTTAAAATTCTGATGACCAAGCTATAGAAAGGGAAGGTGGTAGAAAGAAACAGGAATGAATTAGAACAAGGACTGACAGGCAACCTAATACACAGAAAGTGATGACTCAGAAATAATTTTGAAGGAATTTAAAACAGTATGATTTTAGCAGGCTACCAAAGTGTCACATTGCTATTCTACTGGTATAACTCTTCTCAGTCGGTCTTATTCCCAAATTTTAAAACAGTTGCCCTCAGCTTTCTCCAGGTAGAAATGTTTTAATTTCAAAAGCATAACTCTTGAAAACAAAAGTGATATATTAACATTTTAATAAAGAAAATCAAGAGAGTTCAAAGTTATAATTTCCATTTTGTCTCCTGCCCTCATAGTAGAGAAGGTGTACCATGGCTGGGACCCACCCATTACCACAACTAAAGTTATTCCTAAAAGTCTCAGAAGCTGTTTTCCAGCCAAGAATGAACTGGGGTAGCTTAGTAGGGTACTTCACGCCTGTAGAATAAAACGCCCACAAATTCCAAGGAAATAAAGTAGCATGTTAAATAAAGTTTACAAAGGTAGAATTTCAAACAATAGATAATTTAAAGTAGTAGAACGTAGGGCAAAGAGAAAATTGTCTTTCTCACTTGACAAGTACTTTTCCCCTTAATTCTCCTTCTCTTTCATGCTCGCACACGCTCACTCGGTCTTTAATGTAAGGCCACGCAGACCGTGTGGCACTTCTACTTACTACTCTGAAAAGAGCCACGAGAACAGGAAGGCTGGCATTTTCTTGGGTCTTCCTGACATGCACTGTACTCATCTGAAAAGGGTCTGCAGCTCTCGTCCTTCGGTAGAATTTTTCAGTGGTCCTTTCTCTCCAAACAAGCAGTTGAGGCTGCCCTCTCCTCTGGAGTAATTCTCCCCTCATCTTCTTGGCAGCCACTGAGTGAGACTCCTCAGACCCGCACTCTTAAAATGAGAAGCCTGGGGTGAGTGCTTCAGCTAAGCCTCAGGTGATTTCAATTAAGCACCCAGCTAAAACTAAGAGCAACCAAACAAATTTTATGAGTTTGCGTGCACAGGAGCTAGACTATTCCTGTGGAATCAACATACTTATAAAGAATATCTTCTTGAAAATAGTTATTTGATCTTTCTACACAAAAATGGATTTCACCAAACTGCATTCTATTTCAATAGCTTAATGTAGCTTAGCTAGTAGTGTTTGCCCTAAGAAGCAATTTTAAATTTATAATTTCTGTGACTATGTCTCAATGACAGTACACAGTGACATATGATTTTAAACACCAATTCTAACCCAATTTTACTTTATTTCCGTACCACTGATGAGGCACTGGGCCCTTCCTGTACTACTGAAGGTGTGGGCATCTCCACATACAGAAACACCTGAAAAGGTAAATGTTAACACCAGAAGCCCGAGAAATGATGGTATTATTTTTAAAACAAACATAGAAAGGCACAAAATTATTGGCCAGGACTGAACTACATACCTAACTTCTCAGATTGTTTAAAAAAGCAGCTAAGTTCTAAAGCAGAAGCCAAAACACCTGTGAGCTTGCCACCCACTATGAACACCACAAAATCACAAAATAAAGAACATTAAAATTAAATTTTCATTTCCTGCATGATAGCCTATAAAATTTGTTAAGAAAAGTCAGTACTGCCAGCCTCCTCCCCACCTTCCTCTTACCCCCCTATCAGTACAAAGCATTTAGGCTGAAAGATTCAGCGGAAGTAAGTACCATAATCAAAATTATATCGACTGTGTCCAAGAGGAAAATTGATGGGCTAGCAAAGACTACAGGCCTAGGGTACAAGTTTATCAGCTGTTTCACAGACACATGTATCTGATTATGAATGCAAATCATTTAAATAAGCAGTGAAGCTTTTCTTTAAGAGAAGTTGGAGGAGCCACCAGAAATTTCACACAAGTTCTATACACTTAAATGTTAGCTTTCGCACGTGTACCGCTGACCACGGTCCTGAACCAACATTTCACATTCAGGGAAGGGGTTTCTCTCCAACCCTGGAAGCACAGGGACCACAGTCCAATCCTTCCCAGGAATTCTGAACCAGGTGAGGGAACACTAAGAGAGAAGGGCAAAGAGAGGGAAAGGAAAGTACACGGCAGCTGCTGCAGAGATTTCTGCTTAATCCTATTTCAGTTATACTTTGCCCCCAAATAACATTGCCAGATAGGAAACCAGACAAAATATCACAGACATAAAATAGAACAAGAATCTTTGAACCAAACGATGCAAAGGTGTGTCGATGTCCCCCTGAACAGGGCCAGGGGGCAAAGCATGGGGTTGGCAGAAGGGAAGTGAACTGTGGTCGCAGTAGCAGCACTGGCGCTATGTCAAAAGTGCTCCTAGTGATTTGCATTTTTGCTTTAAAATGTGAATTGTTCACATTGTCCCAAAGGGACAAAACAGAATTTTTGCTGGGCAATTTACATACGTGAGTTCTTGCATTTTTATGATCTAATGCATCTCTAACAGATTTCCCCTCTGCAAAGTTAGGGTAGCCAGCCCCCTCCCAGCAGCCCCCTGCAGATGCTTATGTGAACCAAAGTTGGCTCCCATAAAAATCACTGAATTTCCTTGTTACTCCCTTCTCAGCCCCTACATCATTACCTGGGAAGCTTAAGCGAAATACATGGTCATCTCACCAGCCTCTCTACCTGGCTGACCTGCTGCCTTCTACTCATTCTCATCGTGTTGCTAATAATTCACAGGTTCTTAGAGTCTTTTTCGAATATTATTTAATGAATGATCACTAAGAGCAGGTTCCATGAGCAAAAGAGAAATAGTGTCTTAATAGAAGGGTTAATGAGCCATATACCATAAAACGTTGCTGTTAGTACATCATAAGAATGCTCTGTCCATGAAATTAAAAGTGGCAACTATGCTACACATGCACCTACTCATGAATGAAAGGGCTGGCCAGCACTGCCAACAAAACATGCTGCTAGCACAGTGCATCGGGGAAGGGACCTGTAGGCTTCTGTCATTCCTCACTCTGGCACTGATACTCTGCAGAAACCAGCATTTCCACACTCAGTAACAATAGGAAATTCCATTAGTTCTCATAACAACCCCCTGTAATAAATATCGGCATGCCCATTTTACAAATGAGGCAACAGTCTCAGCATTAATAACCTTTTCAAAGTCACCTGACCTGCACAGGGCTGAACCGAGGTCATCAGTCTGTACCCTTAGGCACTACGGGCCCTGATCCCAGAGTGGGAAACACTGGCTGCTGGCTCTGAAAGGATAAAGAGGCAGGAGTACAAGCCCTTTCCAGGCAACACTACGGAACGTGAGAATTTGATTATAAATGGTGCGGGTGTCTTTCATCTAAAAAGTACAATCATCCCTTCTAAGATATACAGGTGTGTGTACATGCATGTGTACACACACACACACACCCCACTCAGTTTTCTGTAATGCCTGGCCACCTGGTTATGGACCCTTCTCACGGTGAGAAATTTCCAAGCAGGATCCTTCCTGCCATTCGTCCTCCACTCCACACCCAGCAGTGATTCCATACCCTTCCTCACAGCGACAGACTGAAAACACCTGGGCTCATACACAGTACCCAGTAAGTCTGGGGGTGGACAGCCTTTGTCACCGGCTCCCAAACACTGGCAAAATATAAACATCTGATACTTCCTAGAATACCTCAGGCCAGAGAAAGGAAGGGTCAAAGCCTTAGTTCTTTGTGCCAACCCTTCTTTCTCTAGGAAAATCCGAGCCCACAAGCGAGATTCTGGTAATGTGTGCTAGCTCACACACACCACCCTGCCAGTCACCGGAGACTCTCACACCATCTCAGAGCAATTTCCCCTCGTGTTCACCTCAGGTAAATGTTTCCCAGCAATTTACTATGAAAATGAGTACTTGCAAGGCCCTCTTCTCAAGTCCATTTATGTTAATAAAGCTTTTCCTTCAAGAAAATAGTAGGCTTAAAGCAATATCACAATGAAAAGTAGAATTAATGTTCACACTAAGATATTGTCTGGAAGAGACCCAAATTCTTTTCCTTCTGATATTTCATGTGTTTACCTGGAATGCCTGGACCACCAGGAAGGCAACCCTGTTCCCTCTACACACTACTCAGTCCGATGCCATCTTCTCAGGTCATCCATGCCAACCCCGGAACATTGAAACAAGCTGCACCAGCAGTTCCCAGCAGGCAGGCTGCATGCTGTCTGGCCTTCCCAAAATACAAATCCAATCACGGCACCCCCTTGCTTCAAATCCTTCTGTGGCTCCCATACCCTTAGAATAAACTCCAATAGTTTCCATTTGACCCAACTGCTGCTTCTCCTTCAAGCATCACCTGATGCCCTGCTCTCCTCTCCTCCAGGCCAGACAGATTCCTCCAGACCCACCATCCTCTCCTGCTACCTGCACGGGTCCTATCTCTCCCATTCTCCCAACTAGTGCCTACTCACCCTTTAGGTCTCGGCTGGAACATCACCTTCCTCAGTGAGGCGGTTCCTCCCAGACTGAATGAGTTACACAGCGTAGGAACACACTCCCTCACAGCCTTTGAAACCGATTAATTAATCACCACGAGCTTAGTCACTATCACTTCCACTACACTGGAAGTTTCATGAGGGCAAGCGATCTGTCTTGCCTACCTTCGTGTCCTCGGTGCCCAGAGCTCTATATATCTCAATACACGGGCTGACTGATTTTCTGAACTCGCTGCTCTTACAGAAGCAGTGAGTCAAAAAGCAGACTAAATAATATATAGACCAAGATTTATGCACTACTTGTTTTTCCAAGTATGTAGCCACTGTGATTAATAAAATACAAATCTAATGAAAAGCTTTACTGAAGTCATGGATGCTTTTTGCTATTTATTCTCTTATCCAATAAACAGTTGAAATTCATCTACTGCATCACTATCATGTGACGGACCCCACACACATCCAGCGTGATGCTAAAAGCAGTCCTCAAACTGTTAATAGAACAGTTAAAAAGTGTCCCATGATTGTGTCCATCATTAATAAGGGAAACTGTTTTCCAACTTGGGCCAATAAAATAAATCCTTTAGTGTAGCAGAAGATAAAGGAGGCGCTTTATATTGAGTTGAAAATCCTTTTAACTACTAAGCCTTTTTTTCCCTGCCATTCTAAGAGTCCCCGAAAATTTTAAGTTCAAATATACAATGTAAAGAAAAGTTAACACACAAGTCCCTTCACAGGTTTTCTGAGAGGATCCTCAGGGATTTGACTGTGTTCAAAAGTTACCTGGGAAAAGTGCCCATACTATTTTCACTCTGATCACTGACATTTTTTTATAGGAGAGCTAGAAGTTTAAGCATAAATCACAATTGACAACAAAAATAAATACATACACAGTCACCCTTCAATCAAACGCACAACTATTTTCAAAGATGTCATTTTTCTCCTCATCTGTTCGATGTGCATCTGCTACTGAGCCCCACCATACGTTAGAGGCCCTGAGCTGGGCACACAGGGACAACTCCCGCCCTTAGGAGCTCACTGACACACAGCAAACGGCACCAAGGGCCCTGTTAGAGTCATCACAAGGCTGTCTGGGGAGCGACAGGGCAGACTGCCTAATGGTAGAAGCTCCACAGGTTGAAACATTGCCAGTCTATAATAAATGGATTAATTGAGGTAACAAAAAACCCCTCAGCAATGTCATCAGAGGGACAGGAGTTCAATCTAGATTGTCATAACTGTCAGAAACGCAGCCCACTCCCCCTCAACATCCACTCACCCCAAATCCACAGGCGTCAGGAAGCTGTGGTCGAGTCAGACGGAGTTTTATTTAAACAAAAAGTCTCGTGCCACCTCCAGCTCTCGGTGTGTTTGGCATTAAGGACCTAACAACTACAATCTGGGCCATGGCACAAACTCAGGTACACCTCCTTTTATTTGCTTTTGCTTTATTGTGCTTCACAGATGTTGCATTTTTTTTTACAAATGGAAGGCAAGACCCTCCCCCAACAAAAAGATGACCACTCACTTTATTTCCACACTTGCTTTATTGTGGTGATCTGGAACTGACCCCATAAAATCTCCAAGGTTTCCTTATATTGTTTTTAAGCACCAGAAGCTTAAAGGACTGACTGAAGTCTACAAGACCTTGTAAATTTACACAAATATTGACAGTAAGGTAAAATATGAAACAGTCCAAACACTGTTGACATTACTAGGTATTTTGAAAACAAAATTTAACAAGGTTGTCAAAAAATTAGCACTACACTAATGCACTAAAACGAATTTTGATGCTTTACAAAAATGCATGCAATAAATTACTATAAAAATAACTTTGGAAAAACCATTTCCAAAGTTACACATGACAATTCTAAAATCTAAATGAACCTCTTTCCATCTTATGGGTTGTACTTAAGGCTTTCAATGCATTATACTCAGTGACTTGCTATGTAACAGAACACTAACAGTACCTTGCTATAGAATACAAGCTAAGACAAATAAAAACTCTTTTCCCCTTTATACTAATAAAATGGAAATAAACTGAATAGACAGCCTCGGGTTCCCTGAAATTATGTAGCAGATTAATTATGCTTAAACAAAATAAGCCAGCCCAAGCTTATACTTTCATTTCACAAATTTTTTATCACAAAGGAACTTGAAAAATTAATACTGACTTAGCACTCAATGCTATCTGTTAGCTATCATGCTAGGATTAAATTAGATGGTACATATAAAACGTCTAACAACTCTTGCTAGTATTCCCACTCGAGAGGTGAAAAAACTGGGCTTATGTCAGTGGAATGGTCCGTAGTCCCACATCTAGTTAAGGTGGCAGAGCCAGGACTCAAATTTAGGTGCTTCCCCTGAACTGTGTGTTTGCAACCTGGCGTTCCTGACTGAACCCTCTGGAACAGTATTGATAATTGGGTGTGTTTTCTGAGAAGAGGGTGGAGAGCTTTCATTAGATTCTCAAAAGGCCCATGACCCGGGCCCACCTCAAAAGGTGAAGAACCGCTGCATTATACCATCACCAGTGTACGAACCAGAAAATGTACATGGCACTTCAACCCCCTTCACCAAGACCATCACACCTCTATTCCTGAGGGAGGGAAAAAAAACACTCGGTTTTCCACTTTAAAATTCTCAGAGCAAGTCAAGATTTCCATTCCTGGGCAATTGCCAGCATCTCAGCTACAGGTTAAGTTACACAATAAATTGCAGCAGTGTATCAGTTTACATCCAATTCTGAGATTCACAAATACTGACCAATGTCATTTAGTCATTCCACTTTCCAAAATGTATTTCAATCAACCAATTCTCCCCACATTGCCTTTGAAATAAGCTATCATTATATTCACTTCAAAGAAAGTAAAACACTGTTACCCTGAGGCCAGGCAATAAATCAGCGACAGAATGCAGATCAAAAGTGAGAAGTTCCCAACTTCCCCAGCCTAGGCTCTGCAACACCATGTCATACACCAAGGAGCATCCTCCTAGCTACACAGAAAATATACAGCAACTAACTCTGTCATCTTCTCTACAAATGACAACAGTAAATTAGAATCTAGAAATAAATCAGTAAGTTAAGGCATAACCCCACTGCCCAGGGATAAGTGAGCTCATCTCTGAACACTGAGGCTGGTGTCGCAGGGTGAGCGAATGTGAAAGATGTGAAGACACCTGTCTGGCATCTTCAAAATGAGATGCAACCATGAGGAACCAGGTTCAGTCCACAGTTTGGTCAGGTGCTCTGTGGCTGCTGCGGCATCCGTTCCCTAGAATCCATCTGAACTTTGGATCCAAACTAAACTCCTGACCAAAAAATGGAGAAGTGTGTGCGTATAAATGATTTTTAGCTTGAAGTTCATTGGTCAAGTTATGGAACTGAACTTCAGGGGAATCAAACAACTCACCCAACATCTCACAACTCAGGAGGAGAAACAGTTCTAGAAAGTAGGTCTCCAGACACTTGTCCAGGATCCTTGCACTCCTCCAGGGGAATTAGGGAATGGGTCATTGTTATTGCCAGAGACTAGGCCAACCACAGGCTCCGTTTGCTCCATCTCTACCAGGCTGAGCCTTGACTCCTCACATTGTGCTAGATCTAGTTTTTGCCTCCAGGCTGGGGCTGCTGTCAGGGTCATGGCCTCGGTTTGCATCTTCTGAGGAAAAAAAGACATTTTCCCATTGGAGAGAAGGAAAATACCACTCTGGCACTGAGGAATTAACTTCACAAGCAGGCTGTGTTAGGGTAATGTTTTATTTATGGCCCTGCCTAATCAAGATGACTTCCCCACAAGAAACCTCCAAAGCAAACAATCTTAAAAGACGAAGAACCTTATGCTTCCTGAACTGTCCTCCAAAAGCAGAAAAAGACCAGAGAAAGCAGGCAGAGGGCACCAAAGTCACCTGCTCAATATCTCAGAATGCAACCCACAAGTTTTGGACGAATATCCTTCCACGAAACTAGGATGCGCACAGTCCCCGAAAGAAGGTGGGCCCTGCTCAGTTTGGTGAGCAGCGCGCATCTGGGCATCTGAAACAAGTCTGAATGGCAGCTCCAGGCGCGCCCTTACGCGCCGCAGGCCCACAGCCAGGAGTCCTCCGCTGGAGGGCCGCTTCGGGGATCAGCCCAAACCACCCGCGGGCGATCCCGGGAGACTGGCGCCACTAAAACCCCCGTGGTACAACTCCGCAGGGACGACTCCACCCGTCCCCAAACTCCAACATACCATACTCTCCCTCTCACACCCACCCTGTGACCATAGTCTCCCTCCACACCCGAGCTTGAGGGAGGGGGGAGCCACGCCCACCTTGGAGAATAAGATCTGTTGTGCGGGCAAGCCAGGCGTCCAGATCACACCCATTCATAGACCCTCCGTTAGCAAATATAGGCAGTAAGGAGTTTGCTGCTTTGACATTTTAAAAGCATGCTAACAGACGGCACATGTAGGCATACGCACACGGAGGTGACAGCCACCGGGACTGACCCAGAGGGAGGTTCCTGTCATTACCCCGGCTCGGGACAGAGTACCTGGGGTCCCTCCCCATCTCCATGCCCTAGTGAGCCCTGCCCACCGCCCTCGTGCAGAGTGGAGAACAGGGTTCGCCAGGCAGCCGGGGTCCGGAGGGGCCGAGGTGGGGAAAAGCGGTGCCCACCTCCTCGTCCTGCTCCTCCTGGGACGCGCCGCTGCCCCGGGGCTGAGGTGGTGCGGCTCCTCCGGGGGGCGGCGGCGCAGAGACTCCAAGCTCCAGCACCACGCGCGTGGGAGCCCACGCGGCGGGCGGCCGGGTGCCCCGGGCGCCGCCCGGCGGCGGCGGCTGCTGCTGGCAGGAGAAGCCGCCGGGCTCCCCTTCCTCCGACAGAGTTTCTGAGCCCGAGGAGGACTCGGCCGAGGAAGCGCCCTGCGAGGACGCGGCAGTCGCCGCAGGGGCAGGAGTCCGCGCAGCTTGGCTGCTGCAGCCGCGGGGCACCGTCTCCGGCGCCTCCGAAACTTTCTCCCCCATTTCCCTCTCGGGCCCAAAGTGCAACCCGAGGGGCGGCGGGGGCGCGGCGTGCACTCAGCGCCTCCAGGGAAAGCCGCGGGCTTTTCGGCTCCGACTCGCTGTCGCTGTCGCTGTCGCTCCCGGGCTGCGGGGAGCCCCGCCAGCGACTACATGGCCAAGGCACCGTCGCCGCAGCCCGCCGCCAAGTTAATAGCTGCCCGGGTCCACGGGTTGATAAGGGCTCCCGCGCGCGGTGACATGCCAGCTACGGTCCGCGCTCTGCGATCCACAGTCCTCCCGCGCTGCGCCCGAGCCGCCGGGACTGCGGCTTCACCAGCAAAACCTGCCTACGGGACCGATCGGGGCCGGCGGAGGAGACGGGCAGCCGGGGAAGCCAATGGCAGGGCGGGCGCGCCGGTGGGCGGAGGCTGCGGCGCCCCGGGCCGCACGGGCGTCAGGTAGGGGAGGCGGGGCCCAGGCGCGGGCTTCAGGGTCCGGCGGGATCACTGGGTCCCCCAAGGAACGCTGGGGTGGGGAGGACCTGGGCGAAACGCCGGCCTCCTGGAGTCTGGGAATGGAACCCAGAATACAAGCCAAGGCTGGGACTCCAAACTTAGCGGAGGAGTGACTGTAGGTCCTTGGAACGCCTCCGGGAGATGGCTGAGCAGGCGGTGAGACCTTGAAGAACTGGACTTTGTTTGGAAAAAGTGAAATCAAGGAAACTGACCAGAAGGAGAAATAGCAGGGCTTTGATGCGAAAAAGAAACACGCATATAGTCATGCACACACGCACCCACCAGTTTGCTTGAGGTGAAAGGGGGAAATTTTTTGGTAGAGGGAGTGGATCCAATCAAAGCTGAAAATCCAGGATTTTCGATTTAAGCTCCTTGGGCCTCAGTTTCCTCAACTGGAAAGGGAGGCATTAATATTTCCCTGTGCAGAATATTTCCCTGGGCAGAATTAGAGCAACTATGTATAAAGCCTTTGCAGACTGTCTGGCTTAGACACCTGGAGAGTATTCAAAAGGACATTATTCAGTCTTTATTTCTGTGTATAAGCTAACAAGTTAAGTCAAAGACTTGAACTTTTTGAAAGGGAGGAAAATAACCAATTATGCTCCTATATTTAGTTAGAACTAAGAGCACACCCAGCACGGTGCCAACGCTAGACAAAGCTGAATGACAAAGGGCTCTGTGGCCTCCCGTTGCCTGTCTCTCCACATCAGCTAAGCAGAGAATGGGACAAGTTCACATTTCCAGTTTACTTTCTCCTAGCCCTGGGCCATAAATCAGCAAGGCGCAGGACCAGGTGCTTCATTTTCCTTGCCTCTCAGAACTAGGAGAAAAAACTTTCACCAAGGCACCAACCAATAGAATCACTTGAAGGCCCTTCCTGGGGCTGGAGGAAGTAACCTTGGGGGTGATGGGGTGACTCGAATTACTCAGAGGCCAGCACTCAGCTCAGCAGTGCGAAATAAATGATCCCTCGCTTGCTTTCAGCTCCAGTGCTGTTCCGAGCTCTGGCAGTGTGACCTGGGATATGAATTCAAACAGCTTCAGTTCCGCAGACATTGACATTGATGAAGATGTGTGCCAGGTGCTTGCAGGGGATACAAAGATGAATAAGGCAGGTTCCCTGCCCTTGAGGAGCTTATGGTCAAGCAAGAGATTGATGCTGCATAATATAGCTGGATTATTAATTTTTAAAAGCTGAGGTAGTGCTTCAGGAACAATGTGCCTTGAAGAAGAGGGGAGAGTTACAGAAAAACAGTCACCAGGTTCTCTAGCTTAGGAGTCCTCAAGAATCTTTGATTTCTCTTTGTTAGAACAGTTTTCCCAGAGGTCCTTAAGAAATGAAGGACACAAGTTGAGAGCCCCTTCAGCTAATGAGCCCTTTTATGCTATCACAGTATTTAAAAGCGATACATCATACAAAACGCTTCATCATACTAGACAGCAAGCTTTGTCCTGAACATTTTCCTCCCCCAAGATGAAGGGGAAGGAAATATGATGTGACCCCATTGCCCATAAGCAGCCATACTGCAAAATGGACTCAGGCTGTCAGGCTTGCATTGTGACACTTCAGAATTATCGGCAGGGCTGCGAGACCTGCTGAGGCAAAAGGACGATTCTGGTGACTTGGATAAGTTGTGAGAACAAGCTAAAGAGAGATCACAGTGGGACAGTCGGAGTCCAACCCTGCCTTCACAATGGCTTTTCTAGTCAGGAGTATCAGTCTTTATCTGAGCCCCTATGAGGCTGATTCACCACAGCTGAAGTGAAATGACGACTTAAGCAAGCCATTCACATGAAAGTGGAGGAGGGGTTGCTTCTCAGTACATCAAGAAATAGGAGGCAATGACATGATCTGAATTCTAACAGGAAGAATGATAATAGCTATTATTGCGTGAGTCCTAAGCATGTCTATGGATGGTCTCATTTAATCCTCACAACAACCTTATGAGAGAGAGTCTGTTAGCCCCACTTTACAGATTAAGACACTGAGGACCTGCAAGGTCAAATAACTTGCCAAAGGTCACACAGTGAGTGAGTGGTAGGACTGTGGTTTGAATCACTCTTTCTAAAACATTCCATTATACTGCCACTCATAACAGACAACTTTTATGAGTACATATGCATATTAGATTACAAATACCCACAGGGCAGGGACTTCATTGTCTTGATTCAGTACGTAAAAGAGTATAAAGTGATACTAGTGGAACAGATTTTTTATTCCCCATGAAAAATTTATAAGGCACTTACTATGTGCCAGGCAAGATTTTTAAATGCTATACAAGTGTTAATTTTCTTAATCCTCATATCAACTTTATGAGTTAGCCACTATTATTATTCTCGTGCTACATATGAGAAATGTGTGACAACTGTGGCCCAGAGAAGCTAAGTAATTTTCCAAAGTCACGCAGCTGGCAAGCGATGGAGCCAAGGCTAAAACTCGAACAGTTAGGCCCCAGCATTCATGCTCTTAACCCCTCCGGACCAAAGTCAAGTACCAGATCAGTATTTCTCCAACTTTTTAAACCTTAACTCCAAATAAGCAACATATTTACATTGTAGTTTTGACAGATATGTACAAATACAAATGAAATTTCATGAAACAATATTTACCCTTCCTATAAGCATTGCAGTCTAACATTTTTGTTATATTTTATGGAAAATAAAACTACTAGTTACAATCTGCTAAATGGATGTCATGCTCCACTTTGACACAGGCAAAAGCTGTGCACTTGCTCGTCTCCACAGCTGACCCACGAGGAAACTGTGACTATGGTTCAAGCAGCAAGTTTCCAGGCCAGAACTGGACAAACTCAAAGCGAGAGTCAGACAGAAGACGAGCAGAAGATCAGGATGGTTCCCCAAAGGTACCCCAATTATACCTGTGGACAAACGCTGGGGTGTGACCAAACTGCTAGATGGGAATCAGTTTTTATTTCTCTAAATCCTACAGTTCACTTCTCTTATTACTGTAATTAAATTATAAACTTCTTTCTCTGTGGCCTGGAAAGGGTCTCTCCAAGAGAACTTCTCATAAACATCCCTAATGTTGGAAACTTTGGGACAAGAGATGGGTATAAAAGCATGTTTGTTTGTTTTTTCCCCTCTGCAGTGTCACTATAAACAAGAGCCAGAAAAATAAAAACAACTGAGTCATAACTCCTGGGAAGCCGATAGTGTAGCTTCACATGGCAGAGCCAGATTAGCCCACAGACAAGGAAGGACAAGGTCGACCTACTGCAAGGTAATCAGGTCCAGACTTTCTTTTGGACACACTCCCAGTTGTTTGGTTCACGGACAAGCACCCCTGGGCACTGAGACTGCGTTCATTGTGCCTCGGGACCACTTGCCTCAGTTTTCTGTGTGGTTCTCCTATGCAATAGGAGACATCACCCCTGGGAGCCTCTGTTGTCTCTGCCGGTGGGGTGGGGCCCAGTGGGAGGTCAGGCTCTGTCTCAGAGGTGGAGGGTGTTCAAAGACAAGGCATCACACTCTTCGTTTATTTCCAGTGTCATGACCTTTCTCCCAAGGACTAGGTTTGGGAATTAATAAAATTGAAATCAATTGTCTTTTTGTCTTCCATATATAAAATCAGAACATCAAATCTCAAAACAGACATTGTTGCAAAGTTACAAGTAAATACGTTCCTATTTAATATATTAAAAATCCTTAATATACTATCTTGATTTATAAAGATGATGATATTACTCACCTTTGGTAGGTTTTTTATTTTAATTATTAATGATGGATTTGCATGCTGCTCCTCGACCAATAAAGTACAATTTCGAGACCAAGTTAACATCGATAAAAGGTGGCCCTCGAGGCAGCCTAGGTTGGGGTTTCTCACATAGACCCAAGGGTGTGGCATGAGCAGACCATGGCCGTTTTGACTATCTGGCTGGCAGGAAAAGCCCGCACAGCCTCTCAAGCTTTTGTTTGCCTGAGGCTCTAGGAAAGGAAGGGTTACAGTACAAGAATCCAGAAGAAAAGTAGAAGAATTTTTAAATGATGATTTAAAAGGGCAGGGGAGGAACAGTAATAATGTGATTTGCAGCTGTTGGAGTCTTCATTTGACCTAGAGGTTGAAAAGAATGGGAAACGAAGCTATGTTAACAAATTAAAATAAGCCTGCAACGGGCCAAAGGGGAGGCCGCCGCTGATCTGTTCTCTTAGATCAACATTTCTAGAAGTTCTGCACGCGGAGCGCTGCATCAGATCCCCAGGATGCAAGCAGGGCAGGATGGGGTGCTGGTTCCCTGGCCCCCCCAAAGGTTTGGGAACCAGTGTTTTCTAAGCACCATGATATGTGTCAATTATATTTAATCTTGAGGATCACTGAAGATGATCCTAATTTGGAAATGAAAGAGCAATTTTCTGAGGTGAATGTGCCTGGCTCTGTAGAAGGGACTAGAATGAGCTTGGCTGACTTTGTCTCTTTGGACCTCTCTGTTCTTCTTCTCCTGGAGAACAACCACCTTGGGGAGACCGATGCAGCTTAGCAGTTGGACAGGCATGTGCATGTACTGGAAACAGCTGGAAAAACTGAACTAATACACAAAAAGAGCTGAAGATAATGTTCCCTCGAGGATTCTGTTTAAACAAAGTCCAAAATGGTGACCTATTTCCCACAGAAGACTCCAGTCTTTTGTATTTGTCTTCCCAAGATGGATAAGATGGATATTCACATCTGGGATTTTTTTTTGTTATGCTTTCAGCATGAAATGTTCTTTTATTATCACTCTTCATTTTTCAAAAAGATTTATTCAGTACTCTTTGCCTGTTTAGGAAACAGAAGACAAGCAAACACTACTCATTTTTATTCTTCAGAGTCAAGTGGTTTCCCTTTTCATTCTCAATTCTTACAGCATCCCCTTGACTCCATTTATACTGCATGACAAGTAGTCCCTTTCACCCTGAACCCCAACTAATTAGAAAATGAAATGATAATGAATAGTAAATAACCTAGCAAGTAGTGACTCTTTCCACAGGCATCAGCCAGTCTGTAATCCTTAGGGTATTTTTACAGTATTTTGTACTTGAGAAAATAGTCTTCTAGTCCCTCACCCCTCAAAGTGGGGTTTGCCAGGAATCCAACCTAAAAGCTTCTTCGAAATGCAGAATCTCAGTCCTCACCCATGACCTACTACTCTACTAAGAACCTTCACAAAATTCCCGGGCGTCGCAGCCACATTAAAATTAGCAAAGCACTGCTCTAGTTTGCTTCTCAGACATGGCTGTGTATTGGAATTACCTGTTGAACTTTAAGATACACTGGCGTTCCATTCCCAGATCTTCTAACTTAACCAGTTTGTGTCAGGGCCTTGACACTAGGATTTAACAAGTTTCCCAGCTGGGAAGTGGTTGGTTTTAGGATCAGGGCAGAGATGAGCCTGGAACAACTCATGGTGTCACAAATTAAGAGTATTCTCCAAAGAAGATAGGACCTTGTCAGAAGGACACAGGTGCCAGCCTAAGGGAGCTCCCAAGGACCAAAGCTAGAACCGTCTGAGCAACAAAAGAAATCACAACAGTGCAGGATTTTCAACCATAGGATAAAATAAATATCCATGAGTCCAAACTCACATTAGCAGTGAAATAAAAAAGTATATGGAGCCCTGGCTGGTGTGGCTCAGTTGGTTGGAGTGTCATTCCATGGACTGAAAGGTTGCCAGTTCACTTCTTCTGGTCAGGGCTCATACCTAGGTTGTGGGTTCAACCTGGGTCAGGGCATCAACGGGAGGCAACTGATCATTGTTCCCCTCTCACATCAATGTTTCTCTTGCTCTCTGTTCATTCTCTGTCTCTGTCTCTGTCTCTGTCTCTGTCTCTCTCTCTCTCTCTCTCTCACACACACAGACAAGCGATGGAAAAAAAATGTCCTTGAAGAAAGAAAGAAAGAAAGAAAGAAAGAAAGAAAGAAAGAAAGAAAGAAAGAAAGAAGAAAGAGGAGAAGCAGAGCTACCTCTTCCCCACAATTAATTCTGATTAATAAATGTAGAAAGAAAGAGGGAAATAGAGAATAACTGTAAGGCAAATATTAGAGGAATAACTGTTGCAGACAAGACCCAAAAATGTGTGCTCAAATTAGTGAGCAGAAGAGAAGGGACTTGCATAGAAGTATTCTCTCCATGAAACTTACCAACACAAAATAAAAGATGTCATTTTGTGGTATTCTTGATAAAAATGCATAACCTTACGCCAATCACAAGAAAGCACAACAAACCCAAACTGAGGGACCCTGTACAGAATTACTGATCAGTACTCTTCAACAAAATCAAGGTCATGAAAGATACATTGGGAGAGGAACTGTTTCAGAAACCAAGAAGTAACAACTAAATAAATCAAATACAATGTGGGACCCTGAATAGGTTCCTGGAACAACAACAACAAAAAATGTTAGTAGGGGGAAAATGGTGAAATTTGAATCAAGTCTATAGACTAGTTAATAATATCATACTGATATTAATTCCTGTTCTTGATAATTATAATATGGTTATAGAAGTGTTATCATCAGGGGAGGCTGGGGAAAGAATATGAGAAAATTCTTCATGCTATTTTGTAAACTTTCTATAAATCTAAAATTAGTTCAAAATAAAATGAAATGTTAAAAAGCAGAAATCCTTAGGTGAATCTAATGGTAGCCAAGGTTGAAAAGTATTATTCCAGCCATCCAGGATTGAACTCCTTCCCTCCTTTCTCCTTACTCAAGGAAAATAATTTTTCCTGTCATTTCCTCATCAAATGGGGCAGCTGAGGGTGGGTGGGTAAGGAGCGACACTGTAACAACCTCTGTGCTTCACCCAGGCAAATGTCCGGGGTTGCTGCCATGGGGACTACACACTCCTGCCATAAACACACCGGTAACATGTTTGGTATCTGGATTCTTTATATCCATGCTGCCTTCTTTTGGTAAGAGCACTCCAATCTATTTTTAAGGAGTTACCTTTTTCCTTTTCAGCATTCTTGATGATCTTCCTCCAGGAGTGGACTCTCCTTGGACTCTGATTGTTGAGAAGAGTAATACAAGGACAGAGTGTCTGGACAAGGCTGTCGAGTAGCTCCCATTAACTAGATCCAAAGCGGCTGTGGTTCTCATACTTTTCTAAGTCTTATTCTCTGGCTCTTCCTTGGATTCTCTGAGCTACCAGTACAATTTCCTTCTGGTTTAATTAGCTAAAATCCACTGGTCGCCTAGTCCAGGTGGAAAGAAGACATCTGAATGCTATCTGAAAGCTATTAGTGATACTAAACATAAAGATGTATTCCTAGCCCTGGCCTAATACTCAGTTGGTTAGAGCATCATGCTGATACACCAAGTTTGCAGGTTTGACCCCCAGTTGGGGCACATACAAGAAGAAACCAATGAATGTATAAATAAGTGGAACAACAAATCAACATTAGTCTTTCTCTCTGCTTCTAAAATCAATCAGTCAATAAATAAATAATGTTATTTTTTACAAAGATGTATTCCTGACCTTAATAACAGTGCTGCCTCCAACACATTTAGGGATCTCTCTTACTAGAGTTTAAAAGATTTGAAAGAAAAAGTACCCTGCAAGGGAAAAAAATTCAGCTATGACAGAAACAGATTTGAGCACCACACTATGTTGGAATTGTCAGTCTGTCTTTGTACTAAGTTATGAGATCCTTGAGGGGAAAAGCATACCAAACCTTACTTATCCAGCACCTTATTTTGCTAACACCTATCACAATATCTGACATAGAGTAGTTTATGATACTTACTGAATGAATGCATAAGACTATTGCTGCCATATGACTTTAAACCAGCTTTCCTAAAATTCTGTTTATCTAAAGTTTGTTCAGTCTAGGTCGAACATAAAATATTTTAGGAGGAAAAAATTTTGTTTAAGTAATAAGGTGGCCTCATTCCTGAAGAGTCCCTAATTTTAATAAAATAATATTTGCCTAGAAATCTTCAAACACTATTCCTGTCATGCTCGCAGAGGCTTCTTCCCAATATTTGCCTTGCTGAAATAGCCATACTGTAAGAAGTGCCTGCATGTGATATGAATAGGGTGAAAAACAAACAAACAAACAAACAAACAAACACCACTTGAGGAGCCCCTGAGACTACTTACTGGTCTGGCCTCTTGGGAGGCTGCTGTAAGCTACAAGAACCTCCCTGCAGCAGCTCAAGGACACCACTCAGGATCCTGTTCAGGGTGGGAAGAGTCTGTGCTTTATTTATAGAAAGCCCCATTCTCCTGGAAACTCCATCCTTACCTAAGGATTTTAGGGCCCTTTATTTAGGGCCTAGGTTGTGTTGCAAGATTAATGTGAGGGAATTGCTGTTGCAAGGAGGAAGATGGAATGAAATAATCAGATGGTTCAGCATTGTGAAAGGCAGTGTTCTTAGTTGCCAACCACAGAACCTATTCAATCTGGTTAAAGTAGGAAGTAATTTAATAAAGATATTAGAATGTTCACAGGGTCTTTGGAAGAACTGAAGAAACGGGCTCTGAAGTGAGCTTCCGGGAACAAACCCCAGAACCTCAAAGCAGAACTGGCGAGGAAGGAATACTCTGCTCCTGATGACTCCAGAACCACAAGGCCTCTCCCTACCATCTGTGCCTGCAGAAAGGATGCCCTGCCTCCCACCTGCTTCCTCACATAAATCACTTCTGTATCTAATCTCTGTATGTGCATCTGATTAGCAGAACCTAAGTCACGTGGCTGCATCCTGGAGGCAGAGGAAACAGAAACGTGGGAGCTTTGTATTCTATCTTGGGAAGATGAGATTCACACCATGGGAAACCATCATAATGTAGAAAGAGTGTCAAAAGATTTGGTTAACAGGGTAAACCAGGATGATTCAGACTTTAAAAGGCTCCAGCTCTTGATTAATTGTAATAATATGCCCCATGGCATGATGTTTGTAGCCATCAGGTGGGAGTGCGCCAGAGTGTCAGCTTCGGGGGTGCCTGCTCCGACATCCGTCCTTCCCTCCTGAATAGCTCATAAGGGAAAAGAGTTCTCATGCACGAAGCACATTCTATATGCCAGACGCTGTGGTAAATGCTTTACACGCATTATGTATTTAATTTCCTCAATCCCAATTCCAGCGTGCAATGCCCATTTTACAGATAAAGAAGTAGTTTTTCTCCAAGTCAGATAGGATGTGCGGCCAGGATTTAATCCAAGTTCTCTCCTAAGTCGTGCTCTTTCTACTATATTGAGTTCTTAACCAGGGTATTCATGGACCTACTTCAGGTGGTTTGGGTTTCAGAAGTCCTTGTAATTGTGGATATACATCTCTCTGGGGAGCTCATCTGTAGCTTTTATCAGATTTCCAAAGGGGTAAATGACCCCCAAGCAGTAATGATCAACTGTACTACCCAGTTATAGATCACTTTATGATTATAAAGCTCTTGTTGGGAAGGAGTGTACACTCTAATATTTTTTTTAATTTTGACCTTTGCACCTATTGATTGTGGTATCATTTTGCCATATAATATTCAAATTTTAAATATAAGTCAGGAACCCTATTTCATGGGGGAAAATACATGTCTATGCAGGAATGAGCAAGAGTTAAAAAGTTGTTCTCTGAAAGATGAGAAAGGGCTGAGCCAAATAGGAACATATTTTTCACTCAAGTACTGAAGTCCTAGCCATACATCAGGAGGCCTAGCGTTTCTCCGAGACTTTGTCACTGACACCATTTATCCGGGCCTCCATCACCCATGTGATGGGGGTAATAGAAAGCCTGCCATCATTTCTTCCATCACAATGTTATAAGATTGTTTTGGAAGTACTTTCATTTCTCCAACAGAAAGGCATTATAGATCTGTATATACACCTGTTATGACCTCTGTGGGGGAAAGAAAAGCACCTTGGAGAAGACTTTGCTTACAACTTCTAGTTCTGAGTGGTTTTTGAGGCTCCCAGACATCCTTACACAGAATGTTCTTTATGAAAAACAACTTGTTTATTTCCTAGCCTTTCATTTCTGGTGGGTAACTTCTTCCCCTTTTTCATTTGTTTTTGTTTTAATTCCAGTATAAATAAATAAGTCTCTCAAATTATGTCAGCTAGCTGGCGTGCTGCTTTAGATGGTTCATTATTTATGCCTTACTGTCAGCATGCATATTATGTTAGAGAACACAAGAGCTCTACTCTAGCAACAAGACAACAACTGTTTTAAAACAGGGAGATGCAAAGAAGCCCAGGGGAGTTAGCCTGGCCCACTAGGAAAAGTGGCAGTATACACCACAAATATAGGAGAATGTCTAAATGTAACATTTTACAAACAGGGCCAGCCATCTGAGTGGGAAATGGCCCCTTCTTTGCCACCTAGTCCCTAAGCAATCAGTAATAGGGCATTTTAGAAAGGTAATGAATATCTTCTAACACTGGACGTAAACTTAATTTCAAAGCTGTGGAATAGGCCATAAATAAAAACACTGAGTAATTTCCAGAGCTCAGCCTGTTCACACCAATGGAAATATGGATTATCAACAAGGGAAGTCAAGAGCATTTCTCAAATAGGGTAAAATGCCAGATAGTATGAGTTCAATTAAAGAAACTTTTTAATATGTCTATTGATTTTAGAGAGAGAGGAAAGGAGAAAGAGAGGCAGAGAGAAGCATTGATGTGAGAGATGCCTCTCTTACACCCTGACCGGGGATCAGACCCCAAACCTTTGGATGGACGGGATGGCACTCCTAGCAATCAAGACACACTGGCCAGGGCTGAAGTTTCATTATTCATTATTGTTGTTCTTGACGTTATTGTGTTGTTTTTTTTTCTTGAGTGTTTTTTTAAAGAAAAGTATAAAGAAATTAACAATTATGATGTTATCTAATATAAGGATTTAACATATGATATTTATTAAGCAGGTGGAAGGGAGGAGAGACAAAGGAGAAATTTTGAAAACTGCTTTCCCACCTATTGGGAAAGAACTGCTTCTTCCAACTATTGCACCTTATAATTTCAAACAGATTTTTTACACATTATATTGCTTGGATGAAGATTAATTGTACTTACTCAATTAGATGCCTAATGTTGGAGCAGGAACTACCTTCCTAGGAGTTAAAGAATTCTTCAGGTTGCCACTGATACAGGAAACCTGAGCTATACAGTTTTTCCTGTGTAGAAAGCAGATGACATGCCAGCTCTGGTGATTCTTTCCATAGCCAATTGGTCATCAAGTCTTGCTGTGTTTCCCTCACATAACTCTCCCCTTTTCCATGTTAAATTCTGCTCCCCTAATTCAGGTCCCATCACCTCCAGAATTACTGCAACCATCCTCTAAATGATTTCCTACCTGATAGTCCAGCCCTTCCAATTTATCTTGCATCCCCATGTCAGATGAATCTTCCAGAAATACTGCTTTGGTCATGCCACTCCATCCATGTCAAAAAGATAAAGGCCAAAAGTCTTAGCTTAGCACACGAGGCCTCACTATCTTCCCAGGTTCACCTCCCAGACCTCCCTCCACAAACCTCGTGCTCACGCCCAACTGTTCTTTCTCAGGTCCGCTAGGCACTCCTTTGCCCTCCTCTCAGCTGTTTACCTTATTCTTCACTGTGGTGGGCAGAACCCCAGGAACCCTGCCCAGCTCCCTCAGTCATGCCTGCTCTACCACCCGCTGGCCAAAGTGGACACAGGGCTCCTTTAGAGTTCATGCTATAAATTCCTTAAATTTACATCAACAAGAAAAACACTGTTATATATTTCTTATTACATCACATCACCAATGCAGGGCGCAGAGTATCATACAGGAAGCCAAGTCTTCAGAATCTCCCCATAAACCATTCAAATTTAAGAGTCTGAAGAGCTCTTGGCAATTAAACATGTTTTGGCTTTCAGACTACTTTCTTGACTCTGGACTTTAATAACTTTTTTTGAAAGTGAATATTGCTTTATTTTAGATTGTACTCACCATTTCTAAATGCCATGGATACGATGGGGAAAAAAATGGGACAACTAAGATTTTCCAGGAGCAAAAAACATATATCAGATAGTATTTCAAAAATATTATCCAATTACACAGGGTGGTGCAAAAGTAGGTTTACAGTTATTCATATGGAAAATAATGCAATAATAAAATAATAGGACAAAAACGAACTGTGTTTCACATACTCACAACTGTAAACTTACTTTTGCCCCACCCTGTACTGCTTATGCACACAGTAAGTGATCAAATCATATATAATTTAAAATATTTGCTAGCGATTTTTTTTTAAAGGCAACTTAGTTGGCCTAATATTTGCTATCATTTTCCAAATTTGGGTTTTAAAGGTCAATTCTCAAAGGACTCTTTAGTCCATTACTAGGACTTAAACTATAAATAGTATCAGTTGTCAAGTGTTATTGATGGTTATGACTTTGCTGCCCCCAAAATGATGTCCCATAGGCATTATTTAATGATAAATAAAGATTAGTGTGTTTTTCCCTGTTTTACATATACATTAGTGTGTATGTAAAGATTATGCTTCTTTACATAAATGTAAAACTCTTTATTAACACAAATGAGCACAGATATTTATTAATATTACTAATTGCTCTGTTTAAAAAGAACATATAATTAGGACATAATTAAGGAAATGGAAGATCCTTGATACAATTACATTCTCCTTTCCCATAATTTTTGTTGTTAATCACTGCTTAATTTAATCCTGGGTTTATCCTGAGTTTAAGTAGAATCAATTACCCTTCATCTTCCCAGGAATCAAACCTCAAGTTTCTGGACCACTTTCCCTAACTGACACACTTTGGCTATTTCTGACTAAGGAATATTCCTCTAATTGCTGATTTTCCCAGGCTACTGCTGAAGTGATTTCCCACAAGCTCTCTCTTCTGTTTAGAGCATGCCCTTGTTCTTTTTTTTCTGTTACCTTTGTTCTTTTGTGCTGTTCTTTTCTTTTTTCAGAAATCTTAGTGGAAATTAAGAGACAGAGAGAGGAACAGATATGTAGGACCTCTGCAATTAATGCATCAGTGTCCCAGAATGATCGCTTCACCAAACCAGAAAGGTATCCATTTTTACAGCCTCTCCAACTCTCTTCTTTTCTTTTGAGGAAACCTGACTTTCTCCCATCAAGCCAGCAATCCTGAATCTGATTGCATGTAAAACTGCTTTCAAAATGGGGTACAGTTCCAAAGAAAAGCTTATCAATAGTTACCCCGTTCTAGTTAGAATTTAGGATTTCTAAAAAGAGATCTAAAATAACGTCACCTCAGTTGGACGAACTTTTCACTCGCAGGAAAGGAAGGCAACCATCTCAGTGGTGAATACATGCCTTTGACAATATTTTTATTTTGTTTTTACAGGCAAGGTAGCAAGGTGATTAAGTGGTAAGAACCAATCAAATCTTAGGTGGTGGTCTGAAAATAGAGCAAAGTTGGGAAAATAAAATTTTTGCAAATAAAACAAGAAAATAAAAAGCTACTGAAGAAAACAAGAGAACAAAGAAAGACTAATCTGATTGCTTCAAAGAGAGATCAGAATGCATTACATCAATGAAGGAAGAAAAAAGGAAACATATGGATAAAAAACAATAACAGAACTGAGGAAATAATTGGCCCTGTGGCCAGAAAAAAATAATTTTGATGTAGTATTTACAGTGAGTGAAAAGACTTAAAAGCAATTACCTAATATCTTGTTGCGTCCCCTGTGAGTAATTAATACCTGTGTGTTGACTAAGAGGTAGGGAAGGAGGTGCCTGGATGCAGCTGGAGCATGCAGATGAGGAAGGACTGAAAGGTTTCTGTGCAGAGATGATAGAGCTGGGTTACAAGAAAAGCAGTATCTGTTACTCACACCTGATTTCTGACGTACTTAGATATTTTAGGGATGCGTTTGCAGCTTTAGTCTCCCACTCATGGCTCAGAGTGGGTGGGTATATGGCACACCACTCTCTAAAATGCCTTGCAGGCTTTTTTAGGGGATCAGACTGAAAATTTTTTCTCCTCCTGTGAACATCCCTTCCCTCTTTTTTTTTTTCTAGTTTCAGTGCTAAAAGCATAAAATTAAGTTACAGACCATTTTATACAATTTAAAGTAAACATGCCTTCAAGTTATTTTCAATGTTTTCCCTCTTTCCCATTTTATGGGGATTTAGAGGTGACATTTGTTTATGTTGAAGAGCCACACTTGCTTCCTGTATTGTAGACAGTCTTTGGCCAGAGAATCCAAATGATGACTCCTTTGCCCTCAGAAAACCAGGCATAATATAAATTTTATGAAAACAAAATTAAGAACAATGTGTTTACTTGAGAATCACCTTTTTCAATGATGTTGTTCTTTACTTCTTGTGAATCTTCTAATACTTGTCCTAATAAATTATTGTTAAAAACTTTCATCTATATCCAACAAAAGGACCCTGTAATGTTGTTATCTGTCCCACATGATCACTCTCCTCTTGTGCATGGTGAAACAAAAACATCCTGGGCTATTTGCTTTAGAGCAATCCACTGCAGAGTGGGGTTTGGAAGCTGGCAGACAAAACAAGACGGGCCATGGGCTGGAGACTGTTGAAGCTGAGTGATGGGATGAAAGCTCATAATCCTATTCATTTTCTTAATTGGATAAAATGTGTATACAGGGATGTCCTTAGTGACAATATTTATCACATCAAAAAAAGTAGAAATAGCTGGATTACTTAATAATACAGAATGGCTATAAAATGCTAAATGATGGCATATTCAAGAAGTAAATTATCATATGGCCAGTAAAGGAACATCATGTATTAGTTCATGACATGGAATAATGCTCACATTTTGCTAAGTGAAAAACCTGGATGGCAATAATACGTATACTATAATACCATTTTTTAAAAAAATATTAATGTTTGGAGTAAAATTCCTCAGGCTGACCAAATTTTAATTGTTATCCTAAGAAAACAATCAGAAATGCATAAACATTTATGTATACAGATGTTCATTATAGAGTTTATAATAGTATTAAAAATCCAAGACAGTTTAGAAATTGATCAATTTAATGTGGTATCTCTATTTAGTGAAAAACTATACAGTCAGTAAAAGTCATTTTTTTGGAGAACATTTAATGAATTGGAAAATGGTTGAAAAACATCAAGTTAAACATCATAATACCAAACTCTGTATAGCACCATCCATATTTATTGAGAAAGGAGTCAAATCTATTTATAGCTTCATAATAAAGAATTCAAAAATTTCAACTATAGGGTCAAAAATTTCACGTATAGGGCCAGCAATTTAAGAAAATGGTAATTTTCTGGGTTATGCTTATTCTTACATCACAGATTAAAAATTTATAGCACTCCTATTGATTTCTAAGTTCTTTTGTAAATTACACAAGACCTATCCAATTAGTCTTTCTGGTCCAGGCTTTAAAAGCAAAATTCCGACTGCCAGTCAACACAGCAGTGTAGGAAGACGTGGCTCTCCTCTTTGCACAACCACATCAAAATTACAACTAAAATATAGAACAACCATCACTCAGAGCTGTCAGAAATCGAGTTGAATGGAAGTCCGACAACTATGAAATTAAAGAAACCACATCCATCCAGACTGGTAAGAGGGATGCAGATGTGGAACAGGCTGGTCCCACACCCACGTGTGGTGGATAAAAATTCAGGAGGGATATCTCAGGAGTAAGGAGTCCTAGCCCCACATCATACTACCCAGCTCAGGGTTCCAGTGCCAGGAAGATAAGTCCCCACAACTTCTGGCTGCAAAAACCAGTGGAGATATAGTCAGTGGAAGAAACTTCTAGAATCCAAGTAGTATCTCTTAAAGAACCCACACATGGACTTACTCAGACTCACTCCCTCTGAGCTCATGCACTGGTGTAGCAGCTTCAAATCCACTAGTGGCACACAGGGAGAAACTGAAGTGTCTGGCATCAAGGGGAGCAGAGGCCATTGTCCCTTTTCTGAACCCTACCCTCACAGAGCCACAGAACCCTCTTAAAAACCAACACACACCCCAAAGTTAACCTCCAATAAAACACTGGATAAAGGGCATAAAGAGATTGTTACACTAAAGGTGAACCCAAAGGACCAATAGATGTAAGAAAGAATATTTAATCTAGTAATTAAAGAAAGGTAAATTAAAACAGTAAAATATATTATTTGCCTTTGAATTTGATTTTTTTAAATGATAATATTCAACTGTAGCAAGAGAGTTGCATCATGGATAATATCACATCCTGGGGGTGGGTACAGAATACAGCTTTCGGGAAAGCAGTTCAGCAGTATACAGTGAACAGCTGCAAAAAGCTCGTCTTCTTCACCCAGGAACTTAATTTCTAGGAATGTGATACAAGGAAATATCAGCAACGTTAACAAAAATTTGAATACAAGTTTGCTCATTATATTGTAGTATGATTTATGAAAATAAGGAATAAAATACAATCTAGCTGTCCAATAATAAGAAACCAGTTAAACTGTGGCACATTGATATTATGAAATATTAGGTAGCCAGGAAAACAATCCTATTTGCTTACTAACCTTCACCCATTTGTTAGCTTTCTGCTCCATTCTCCTAGAAAGTCCTCCCAGTTTGATGTTATTCTTGCATTTTCTATTCCCATGTTGTGACACTCATTTCATTCTCTGTAGTTGCTCTTCAATTGCATGTCTTCCCATTTGACTACACACTCCAAGAGAGCAAGGGCCATGTCTTCTCTTCTTAGATATATCCCCAGTGCTGGGAAGAATACCTGACAAATTGTAAGCACTCAATAAATAGTTGCTAAATAAATATTAAATAGTTTGAGGAAGTTTTCTGATAAAACTTAGGTAGAAAAAACAGGATACAGAAGTATGTTTAAAATTTAATTTATACTTAGATGAAGAAGATAAAGAAGAGGATTAATTTTACATATATCCATGGAAATAAAATTGCTTATATTTGGGTGGTATGTGGGTGGTGGGAATATAAGTAATTCTATATTGTAAATTTTTTGAACATCTGTATTTTCCAAATTTTCTGCAATGGGCTTGTATGTACTACTTTTTAAATGGATTTTTTTTTTACAAATTCCCAATATAAAAATTCAGGTTAAAGATTTCCAGAAATAAATTTCAATATATTTCTAAGTTCCCAATGGCTTTTACAAAATTTTCTTCTGCCTTTAAATTCTTTACCTTTTCTTTTTGAAAGGAAGAAAAATTTCTACTATTAACATGTTTTTAGGAAATATAACTGGAATATGAAAAGTCGTGCTTTTTCCTAGTCTTCTGGGAGATGTATTTGTGTGTTTGCCACTAAGATTTTGTAGGTTGGAAACTAACCTCAGTTATCACCGATAATGACGGACTGTTCATTTCACATACTCAGACTGGGTGTGTTCAGAAACTGCCCTGTAAATTGTGTGAACTAACAGTCTTCCATCATGCCTTCCTGACAACTCACTGTGCATTCCGATGTGCAAAGGTAGTTGTCCTAGTTGCTTTGGTTACCGGTTTTGAAAAGGCAACAACACAACAATTTGTTGGGAGAACAAAAATTTTGAAGCTACAATCCCTAAATATTCATGCTATTATTTGGAAATGAAACAAAGACAACTTCTCCCCCTACCTAAAATGTGTAGGTAAGATTACTTAAAGTTTACTTTCCTACTTTTCATAGATACTATTAACTGGGATGTATGGTACCATTTACTGTATTTGTATACAGTATTTATATATAACACCAAACACTTGTTCAGCTGCCAGAGATAAGAAAGGGGACTTTTGAAGGTGAAAAAGTACTTCAAGAAGAAAGAAAATAATGGGACGGGATAATGAGAGATATATCTCAGCACAAATAAAGAAAAGACTTTTAGATACAAGAATATGGTTCTGACCCCTTAATAGTTGGAGTCTTCCCTGACAGATCACCAACTCATGCTTCCTTTTGATATTCACTCTGAGGGGCAGTTCTCTGCCTTCTTCCACCGCCACCCCGGGCACTGCACCCAAGATTCCTCCAGACTTCACCAGCCCTCCATTCTCCAGCCTTCCAAACTGTACCCTTGCAGTAACCTCAGAGATTATCCATAGAATGGAACTGGGGACCTGCATACTCTGTCAACATGAGCCTAGTATGTTCTAAAATGTACAAGAAAGAAGGCTCAATCCCTCCCTAGAGCCCAGCAGTCGTGGGACAGCTGGCCCTGTGAAGCTGTTGGGTCCGCAGAATGAAACGACCCCCTAGGATCACATCTGGTTCCACTCTGTAGGCCCCAAGTGCACAAGCCTGTTTCTGAACTGGCTGCTGCACTTTTGAATTATAACGATTTCCACAATCCAGACACCTGATACCATGAAGGAGGAAAAGAAACTCTGTGAGTGGGTGGGTGGGTGGGTGGGGAACAGTCCAGGCTCTTTATTCAGAGTAGTGATCTTTAAAATGTTCTCAGAACTTATACGTCACTCTCTTCAAGATTTATTACGTATAATGTTAATACCTTCTGAAGACAGTATTAAAACTCTGAAAATGAAAACATAAATTTATATATTTGACCCAGCATATGCTCTTCTAGAAAATTGTTCTAAGGAAATAGTGTGCAAATATTTATGTGTGAGGATACTCACCAGAGAGTTGTCCATAATACCAAAATATGAGAAATAACTTACATACATTTATACAGACATATAAAATAAAGTAATATTGATTCATTAAATACTACATCAGTCATATTTATCATTAATTAAGCAATAAGTCTAAATAAAAAATTTAGCCTAACTACAGGATACATAATCTGATCCCATTAACTGTAAACATATACAAGTTCTGTCCAGAAGATATCCAGCCATCTAATAGGAAAAATAAAGACATTTACTGAAGAAGATACAAGATACAAGAAACATTGTACATAGGACAATGACACCTCAGTCCCCTTCAAAGTAGGCACCTTGGGACCTCACACAGTTCTCCCAGTCACCATCAGCTGCCCCATCATATTTTCCTGAATCTCATTGATGGTCTGAAATCTCTTCCCTTTCAAAGGTGATTTTAATTTAGGGGAAAGCCAGAAGTTGCAGGCACCAAATCTGGGCTGTAGAGCAACTGGGTGATTTGATATTTCACCAAAACACTCTGCACAAGATGTGAGGAATGAGCTAGTGCATTGTCTTGATAAAGCTGACAATCACCAGTTGCCCATAGCTGCAGCCTTCTGACTTATCTGAATAGTTTCTATTGAGGAAGGTTCAAGCTTGATGCATATTTTGACACAGATTCATTGCTCTACTCATTCACTTATTTTGAATGTGACAGATACACAGTACACATGCTCACTCAATGGTGTCTATCGCCCCCACTGACTAGTACAGTGAAGTCATCATTGTCCATGCATGCGCATTCCAGTCCACTCTCCTTGACAGCCAGGTTACATCGATGTAGCTCAAACTGTTCTCGTTAACAATGGTTGGACTTTTTCTGGACAGAAAAGAGACTAGAAGCTTCCACAGCAACATATTAGCAATATAATCTTTGGAGGTATTATTGGTAAATACCACTCTCTTCTTTATATCTTTCTATATTAACCGAACAAGGCATAAAATCAAGCAAGTAAAAAAGACCCCACCCTTGCCTTCTAGGACACAGGGCAATCTTTATTAGGATGATAATTCAAAGAGTCTAATATCTCATTTTTTCTGTGTAACATCCTGTTTGTGTCTGCGCTGGGAGGCATTACGGTTCTGTGCTTAAGTTTGAACCAAGCAGTAGGTACACAAATATGACATACTTTATTCTCCAACTTACTGGCTCTGGCAAGTCAGGAAATCATTCTGACTACCAGCTGAATAAAATCAGCCCAAAGAAGATCAGCATCATATCTATGCCTTCAGAATATGCCCACACTCTTCTAAGAAAAATCTGGCACCCTCATGGACGAATCGTTCTATTCATCAGAACATTCTTATTCAGGGATTAAAAATACATGACATGGCTACCATCACTCCCTCCTCTCACAACCACGGCAGACATCATTAATCACACTTTGTCCTGTGAACCCAGATGTGGCCTTCAAATCTCTTCCAACACAGCTGTGCTCCAGGCAGCCCCTATCAATCATTTATTTCAACTCAAGTTGAAACCTATTAGCCATATCTGCTCTGATTACTCTGGCTGGAACATTATTATTCCTTTGACGGGTTCCCAGGACGATGGAGTTGAGAAACATGACCTCCTTCCTCTTTTCTTTAATGTTCTCTCTTCCCCTAAAATGTTCAGAAGCTATAAAAGTGTTGCTGGCATAAGGTTAATTCTCCAGGCAGTATGTTTTAAAAAGCCCCCTACCTCCACCAGCCCTGAACCACATAAAACAAGCATTTCATTTCAAAGTCTTCAAGAATTACAGGATGAGTGTTTGAACCCTATCCTCCCTATGATGCCTACATTTATATTCCATATAAAATAAAAGAATATTAATAACAGTCACAACTGTTAATAGAAAGTAGAACCCCAAAGCAATATGGCAGACTCAAATGGAAAAGGTTGACTTACACAGAACCAAAGCAGTAAAGGAATAATTTTTGCATTCTACATTCATAAATATTATACTTTTTCCTAAAGTTTATCTGATGAAGGCATTATGGAATCCTAAATATGGAACTTCCACATATGAGACAGACAGACAGAATCCAGCCTTAAAAAAAAACATCATTTGGGAACCTGGATCAATGTGAAAGATTAGTCACATATTTCTAACTCCTGACCTCCAATCCCAAGAAACAAATTAACACGCACACTCTCTCACACACACAATCAGTCCTTGAAAAGTTAGTGTGCTATCAGCAATCCAGAGATTGTGAAGAAATCTTGAGAGAAACAAAGACGATGTGATCACATTGGCAGAGGAAACCACAGCTGAGACAAAGTAGAAAAAATACAGTGTAGTGGGAGTGGTTTAAGAGGAACTCCAACTCGGAGAACAATGGAAATAGAGGCAAACATCAAGGAAATAATATTTTACAATTCCTAAAGCTGAAGAATGACACATGTTTTCAGACTGAAAGAGCCCATGGAATGCTAAGCAGTTTGGAATAGACACATCTTGACAAAATTGCAGAATACCAAGGATAAAAGTTTCCAGAGAGAAAAAGAGAGAAAAAATGACTTAGAATAAGAATCATTTTGACATCAGACTTCTCACCAGAGACACTGGATGCTAACAGACCCTAGAAAACCTCCTCAAAATTCTAAGCAGAAAACATTTTTTTTAATTTTTTCATTTTTCAACTATAGTTGACACACAATGTTATATTCGTTGCAAGTGTACAGCATAGTGATTAGACATTTATATACCTCATGAAGTGAGCACCCTGGTAAGTCCAGCACCCATCTGACAGTGGGCATAATTATAACAATGTTATTGACTATGTTCCCTATGCCATAAGGGGAAAAGTATTTTGAATGGAGTATCTTTTTCCTAAAAAAACCTAACATTCAAGTTCTAGGGCAGCAATTATTACAACAATTTTAAGTGCAAGAAATGCTTATTGCATTAAAGAATTCATAAGGGGATTATAGTTTTAAAATGTTGAGAGAGTTCAGAAATTTTATTTTAGTTTCAGAGAGATTTTTATTGCTTTTGATAGAATTATCAAGAGAACATGCAGCAAAATTGTTAAAGATGTACATTTTAAAAAAGAGAAAGAATAAAGAAAAGATGGTCTTTTCAACAAATGGTACTGTAACAACTTTGACAGCCACATGCAAAAAAAAGAATCTATATACAGACTTTGTACCCACCACAAAAATTAACTTAAAATATATATAGACCAAAATATAAAATGAAAAACTATAAAACACCTAGAACATAGGTGAAAACCTAGATGACCTTGGGTATTGAGATGACTTTTTAGACACAACACTAAAGGCACAGTCCATGAAAGAAACAATTGATTAGCTGGACTTCATTAAAATCAAAAACTTCCGCTCTGTGAAAGATGCTGTCAAGAGAACGAGAAAACAAGCCACAGACTGGGAGAAAATATTGGCAAAAAATATATCTGAGCCATGACCAGTGTGGTTCAGTGGGTTGGGCATTGTCCCACAAAGCAAAAGGTCACCGGTTTACTTCTTGGTCAGGTCACACGCCCAGGTTACAGGTTAGGTCTCTGGTCAGGTCACATACGAGAGGCAACTGATAGATGTTTCTCTCCCTCTCTTTCTTCCTCTCTCTCTCTCTCTAAAACTGCATAAATAAAATCTTTAAGAAGATATATCTGATGAATAACTGTTATCTAAAATATGAAAAGAACACTTAAAAGTAAACAACAAGAAGAAAAACAACCAGATTTTAAAATGGGCCAGAGACCTGAACCTAGAAAAAAGTCCAGATTTTGTTATATCTCATCAAAGAAGATATACAGATGGCAAATAAGCATATGAAAAGATGTTTCACATCATAGGTCATTGGGGAAATGCAAATTAAAACAACAATGAGATATAACTACATACCTATTAGAAGGGCCAAAATTCGGGGGAACTGACATCATATGCGGGTGAGGCCATGGAGCAACAGAATGTCTCATTTCCTGCTGGTGGGAATGCAAAATGGTGCAGCCACTTTGGAAGCCAGTTTGGTGGTTTTCTACGAAACTAAACCTACTCTTACCACATATCCAGCAATTGCACTCAGAGAGGTTGAAATTTGATGTTCACACACAAAAACCCTGTGCATGGACATTACCACAGCTTTATTCATAATTGGTAACACTTGGAAACAACAAAGATATCCTTGAATAGGTGAATACATAAATAAACTGTGGTGCATCCAGACAACAAAATATTATTCAGTGCTGAAAAAGTCAGGAGCTATCAAGCCATAAAATGACAAGGAGGAAACTTAAATGCACATTACTAGGTAAAAGCAGCACATCTGAAAAGGTTACATACTATACAATTCCAATTATATGACATTCTGGAAAAGACAAAACTATGAAGACAGTAAAAAGATGAGAGGGTACGAACAGGCTGAGTCCAGAGGATTTTTAGAACAATGAAAATTCTCTATATAATACTACAATGATTGATACAGGTCATTATACATTTGTCTAAACCCACAATATACAACACCAAGAGTGAACTGTAATGTAAACTATGGACTTTGGGTGATTATGATGTGTCCGTGCAGGTTCATCGACTGCAATAAATGTACCACTCTGGTGAGTGACGTTGAGAGTAGGGTAGGCTATGTATGAGTGGGTGCAAAGGTTGTGTGGGAAATCTCCATGTCTTCCTTTTAATTTTGCTGTGAAAATAAAACTGCTCTAAATAAACTACCTTAAAAATAATATTAGAGAAGGAAAGAACAGGAAAGAGAGGAAAGCAAGAAAGCGGAAGGAAGGAAGGAAGGAAGGAAGGAAGGAAGGAAGGAAGGAAGGAAGGAAGGAAGGAAGGAAGGAAGGAAAGGTTGAGGATAACTTCTTATTCAGCAGCTTAGCTAAGGGCCAGTGAAAAGTTGTCACCCTCTGATATTCATTTAGTGATTTATGGAAATAGCCAATTTTGAAGTCCAGTTTCCTATTTTGGAATTTTGGGTCTTATACTCTCAGCAACTATGGCAAGTACCTCGTCCTTGTCTCCCTTTCCATGGCAAGGGCAAAGGACAAATACACAGATCTACTTCCCTATCGACTCCTCATTGTCACCAGGCTGTATATGGGGTTAGGGTGAAGGTAGGCTAGGGGAAGCATCTAGAAATATGTTCAGTTGAACAGTAAGTCATCCCTGTTCTGTACAAGGTCATTGAGCATTTGAAATATGTCTTATCAAACTGAGATCTGTGTAAGTCTAAGATATGCACTGTATTTCAAAGAATTAATGCAATAAGAATATAAATTCTCATTGGGAAATTTTGTATTGATTATACATTGAAATGATAATATTTTGGGTATATTGAGAAAAATAAACTACTATTAAAATTATTTTACCTGTTTCTACACATTTTTTTTGTAATGTGGCCACTAGAACATTTTAAGCTGCACATGTGGCTCACATTCTATTTCTATTGGGCTGAGCTTTAATGCTCTGTGTACAGTCTCACCCTACTTTTCCAGAAGTGTCATTGTGACATATGACAGTACCCTTGAATTTATATGAAAATTCCATAGGTATTTGCTACAAGCCTTTCTTAAGGCATCAATCACGTCCACCACTTAAAGTGCCAATGTCTTTAGTATTTTAGCTAGGTGTTTATGTAGTACAGATAGACCTATATTTTAGTAAAGAAAATGCCACATGGATCATTGGATCCTCGCTGAATTGGGAAACTGTTAAAATACAGGTATCATATCCTCGATATTTATAAGAC
>PVKU01005968.1:0-112803 GCA_004027475.1 Anoura caudifer
TAATGTAATTATAATGTGCCTTGGTGTGTTCCTCCTCGGGTCCAACTTCTTTGGGACTCTCTGAGCTTCCTGGACTTCCTGGAAGACTATTTCCTTTGCCAGATTGGGGAAGTTCTCCTTTATTATTTGTTCAAATAAGTTTTCCACTGGTTGCTCTTCTTCTTCCCCTTCTGGTACCCCTATAATTTGGATGTTAGGACGTTTAAAGATGTCCTGGAGGTTCCTAAGCCTCTCATTTTTTTGAATTTTTGTTTCTTCCTTGTTTTTTGTTTGGTTGTTTCTTTCTTCCTTCTGGTCCACTCCATTGATTTGAGTCCCAGTTTTCCTCCCACCTCTGTTGGTTCCCCATGCATCTTTCTTCACTTCACTTATTATAGCCTTCATTTTTTCATCTAATTTGTGAGCAAAATCAACCAATTCTGTAAGCATCCTGATCACCAGGGTTTTGAATTGTGCATCTGATAGGTTGGCAATCTCTTCATCGCTTAGATAAATTGGCTCTGGGGCTTTGATTTGTTCTTCAGTTTGAGCCATTTTCATTTCTGGGTTTTTGTGGGGGTTTTTTGGTCTAGTCGCGGCTGTTAGGTAGTGAGGGGTGGAGCCTTAGGTGTTCCCCAGGGCGGGACAGCCCAGTCGCTGGGTAGTGACACTGTATGTGGGGGCGGGGTCTGAGAGGAGACAATGGCGCTTGCTTTGCTCACTCTCGGATTCCCCTCCCTTTCACCGCTTCCCCTTTGCCTGGATTATCTGCACGTGAATGTGGGACCACCCGGTCAGCCAGCTGCCTTGTGCAGCCTCACTGGTTCTGCACAGTTACCGCCCCGTGCCCAGGGTCTGCTAGTCGCCGCCTGTGCACCTGGGGGCTGCCAGCCGCTGCTGCCTGTGTGCCCTGTCCGCACCTCCGCTTTTTCGTGCTGCGACTCCGCCCCTCTTACTGGTCTGGATGAATCGTTGTTGGACTTCCAAACAGTTTGATTTTCTGAGTTCTGGTTGTTTTCTTGTTTCTAAATCTTTGTTGTCCTTAATTTTGGTTGTGAGAAGAGGCACAGTGTGTCTGCCTATGCCTCCATCTTGGCCGGAAGTCCTACTAGAGCCATCTTAAGGAAAAAACCCAAATGAAATTTTTGGCCAACCCAATACATATTGTCAAATTGTTTTCCAAAAAGTTATATCAATTTACATTGTCACCTGAAGCATAAAAGGGTACCAATCCAAAATATAAGCATTCAAGAAATTTTTGCCAATAATAAAGGGATATTTATTTTGTATATTGATTGCCAGTTATATAAAACTTTTTTCCTGTGTATTAGTCATTTGTGTTTCATCCTTTGTGAAATGTCATGTTCCTGCTCTTTGACAATTGCTAAGAGTTTCTTAAAGATAGTAACTCAACTCTCCCTCTTCATCTCTTTGGAATTTTATCATTTCTCTACTTCTGCTACTGCAATATTTAAGTTTCACATTATATTTTTGCCTAGGTTAATGCAATGGCTTTCTAATTAAAGAAAATTGAGCATATACGCTAAGAATATAAGGTTGAAGCCAAAATGGATCAGGGTTTTTATTCCAGCTCAACATTTAATTATTAGTGAACTTGAACATACTATGACTTAAGTATCTCATAGCAAGAGTTTTATGTGTTCAATAAGGATAATCTCCATTAATTTCAAATGTTTGTTAAAGATTAAATGCGATGATAAAAAATGTACTTTGCATTGTCTGACAGAGAAAACACTAAAAGTTTATATGGCAATTATAGAGTTATACTAGAAATGCATTTAAACTTGCTCAAATCGAACTATAATATGCTTTGCAGGCATAGAAAACAGCTGTAGAAGAGAGCTCACAAACACAGTGCAATAGTTTATGTTGTTCAGGCAACTGGAGCCCAGTACTCATGTGCCTTGTAGTAGGAATGAAACAGAGATCATGAACCTGCTACTCCATTATATCTCAGACAGCATGACACCTAAATGAAAACAAAGTGATTATATCATCCCATGCCCAAGCACAGAAGCAGCAATCCCTTCTAACCCTGGAAGAAAACAGACCTTGGGTTGGACTTTAATTAGAGAGTTGATTTCTAAAGCTATGCCTTTCTAAGGGATTTCTCAAGGACTTTTGTGACTATGCAAGTTTTACTTGATGCTCTGATTTTAGAATCTTAATATCAAGAATAAGCCCTTGGCTGGTGCGTCTCAGTAGACTGAGCCCCAGCCTGTGAAACAAAAGGTCGACGGTTTGATTCCCAGTCAGTGCACGTGCCTGGGTTTTGAGCCAGGTCCACAATATTGGGGGCAACGCTTCTCTCCCTCTCTTTCTCCCCCCATTTCCATCTCTCTAAAAATAAATAAATTAAAACTTTTTTAAAAATTAAAAAGAGAATAAGATGACCTAGCTGTTGTGGTGGTGATGACAGAAGAAAAATTCTTCCTGCTGTGGATGAAGTAGAAGATGAAGAAGATGAAGATGATAAAGAAGAATGTTTGCATCATTTAAACTGCCAGTTATCTTTTTAGACCACAAAACTGAAGATCTGTTCCTTGAATATTTAAAACTATTCAAAGATTCTTCATTCTTTACAGGATATAGTAAAAACATCTATGCAAGCCAAAACTCCCCTCTCAAATCCTGCCTTACCTTACCTCAAATTCTGCACCCAGATACTAGCACTTCCCTGGCCCATTATGCCTCCCTGCTTTTACTGCCTCAGACTGGAATTCTCAGCCCACCTCACCTGCACAGTCATTTGCCTGTTCCTCTATCCTCTGCACCATCCTTCACTCTGACAACAATCACAGGAATGCAACTGAGAGGTCAACAGATTGTTACCTGAGCACCACGAGCACAGGCCACATCTAATCATGTTCTTCATTTAGAATGTAGCAAGGGCAGATGGTCATAAAAGTCCTTTAGGAGGTGACGAATATGTTTATGGCATAGATTGTGGGGATGGCTTTGCAAGTGTATACTTATGTTCAAATTGTATGCATTAAATATGTACAGCTTTTTGCATGTCAGTCATACCTCAATGATTTTTTTAAAAGGTTTGTTGAATAGATTAATGTGGGGGTGAATGAATGAATGTGAGGAGAGAGTAAATGGGAGAGATCAGAGAAAAATTTTATCCTATAGAGAGAAGGCAAATAATAGTAGGCTTTACTATTTACTATTGTTTACTATTTTTTTTTTTTTACTATCTAGGCTTTCACTGCCAACAGTAGTGAAGAGTTTAACATTTATGGGATTATTACTGATGCCTCTTACAGAACATCACAACTATCACCATCATCTTTAGCACTAAATGGGTGTGGGAATATCACCTCCTGTAATACCAGTAACAGTTGGGGAAACAGGTGTAGTGAAGTCTTGTAACTTGCGTAGACTCTCCAGGTAGCCAGTACATGAGGCGGGACTAACTCTAGGTCTGCTTGTGCTCTTAACTGCTGTACGGAACTGCCTTCCCCATGCTAGCCCATTAAACTCTAATTTTGAAAAAGAACATACATTCAGTATTAAGTCCTGAAAGAGAAGGCAACATGTGCTATGGTTTTGCAGCATTAACTGAACATGAACGATCCTGGTGACGGGCTTTTTTCACTGTCCACTTGAGTAAAGTGCAGATAGTAACACACTCCTACTCCAGGATTCTTAGCATTTCTGTCTCAGCTTATATGAGACCTCCCAGAAAAGCATTTTCTGATGACTCACTCTATAGTTTGCTGCCCCCAAATCCCTCTTACACGTCGTGTTTTGTCTTCACATACTTGTCACTATCTGAAACTACATGGTTCCCTCATTTACGTATTATGTCTCTGCACTTTTTTAAGTTTCACCAAAGACCTTGCCCATTGTGTCCTGTGCCCTGTCCTCCAACACTGGTCACATGGCCCGCCCAGCAAATAGTAACATGTTCAATAAATATTTGATGAATGAATGCAAGGTTAACACTGATAATAGTAATAACCAAAGAAAAAATGTCTCTGTAGCTGGTAGGGTGGTTCAAGGTGCTCCCAATTTAGAGCAGGTCAGTGGGGTGAGGGAGCAGAGGAAAGGGAGGCCGGGTAGGCAAGCACAGGTTGTATGTTCATCCAACACTGTCCACAGAAGAGGGTGCATTAACCCAGAAGAGGAATGTACTATGCAAGTGACAAGTGCGCCCTAGAGTGGAACTATGTTCCTTCTTCGGGCTGTCCTTCCTCAGCACCTCACCGTCCACCTGCTCTGGGCTCCACAGGTACCAAGCAATATTCTCATCATCATTTTACGTCTCCTATAGATAGGGATGTAAGAGAGAGAACAGGAAAACTAAAAAACACAAACATCTAGTTGGTTTGGCAGTTACGTTTTTAAAGTATAGGCATTTATAATGAGAAACAGATCTGTTTTTCTTATAACCTTGGTTATTGAGAGAATCGTCTTTCTTAGCTGCTTTCCCTTGAGAAAAACTGAAAATCATATCTGCAAGACTTTAGGGTGACACCCCAATGTTCTGCTCCTCCTAAGAATAACAACGTAGGAAGTCAGTTGACCTTACCCCATGTCTTTACATTCAACACCCAACACTCAACATGAACTGTTCCTGCAATTCAAATTTTGTGACCTTGGACAAGTTGCTTAATCTTTATGGGCCTCAGATTTTTCTCCATAAAACAAGAGTTAAAATATGAGATGATCCTTACAGATCTTCAAATTATGTGAAAATAAACATCCAGCAATGTATAATGGGAATCTAAAAAATCGAAGAGATTCTATCTGTTTGCCTTAAGGGAGCATATCTTGTCGCATGATTTCACTAACATGAGTTCAGGACTGGGAAATTGGTAAAAAAAAATTTAAAGAACACAGGATTTAAGCAGACAAGAAGGAAGAAAGGAAGGAAACAACTGTTTATAGGGGAAGTCAGTAACTCGAAACATTTGTTACCACAGAACAATTAGGCCCATGGGAGTGTGGGTTATTTGCAAAATACAGAACTTTTCTCAGAATAGGGTATTGCTAGACACCCTCATACAAGTCCATCAAGCCATTCCTGGGCTTAAACTGAGTGAGAAGGAAGTAAGTACGTTACACCAATCTGTTCCAAAGATCTGCTGCTGCCTACATGGACCCATTCACTGCCAACTTATAGAAAGTCTGCCTTTTCAACTTACAGGGAGGCATGGGAGCAATTATAAAAGCAGAAGGGGACGTATCTCAGAAGAAACAGCCTCTGATAATCAAATATATGGCTACTCCTATAGAGAGAAATCCTGTATATTGCTTTTGGGTGAGTACATCATCCACATGCACACTTTGTAGGCTTCACATCCTATAGTTCTATATTTAACACAGCAAGGCAAAATTTTACTGATGCACAAAATCAACTCATTCTAAGCATTTCTTGGAACCATGGCGATGTGGAATTGTGGGAGAGGGCAATTTTCAGTATATCTACTTTTGAAAGTCACGTCGAATGCAAACAGCTTCAACCCCACAGACAGGCAGATGTAGCAGCACCAGCAACGACAGCATCCTCAGCGTCTGCTTCACTTCAAATCCCTGAAAAGCCCTCTGGGGGACTTAGGGTGGCATCCGCAGCTCTACACTTCATGAGAGCAACGATGCAGGAAGTCAGTTGACCTTACCCCATATCTTTGCATTCAACATGCAATACCCAATGTTAGCTGTTTCTGCAATTCAAGTTTTGTGAACCTGGACAACTTGCTTAATCATTATGGGCCTCAGATTCTTCTCTATAAAATGAGGGAGTTAAAAATGACATGATCCTAACAGTGCAGACCGCTCATGGGCCAAATGGACCACAGTGACCACATATACTTAAGTTCAAAAAATTGGATTATAAATCTGCATCCCAAAAGCAAACAGAAAGACTCAATTTAGAGGTTAGACAGAATGTGGCAATAAAACCACACAGGAAGAAAAATGTAAGATTTAACAGCTGGTCATTAGCTCTGTAGTCCACTTTTTCAATTCTAAGTCAGGTCAGGCACCATTCCAGCATCATGTGTCAAAGGAGAAGGCAGAAACTGTCTATTTGCACTGAACTGGTTGGTGGTGGGTCGATTTGCTATCTAATCACACTGTTATGAATTTGAATCACTCCAAGCACTTAATTCGGAGTTTCTGATTCGTCATCTATATACGTAACACTTTTATGACAAATAGCTCTAAATAAGGGTAGCTTTACATATTTACAAACACAAATATAAACTTGTCATTTAGTAAAATCTTAAAAGTTGTACTGAAGGGCTGAAAAGCATCAAGCCATCAAAGAGTTTGAAAAGCTGGGAGAAATCTCGGAACTCACTGAAACCTAGCACCTTTCCCCACTGTGACAGACTAGGACTTTGAGAATCAGAAAGCAACTCGTCCTCCACAGACCCGAGAACTCATATTCTAAACTTGTTACCACGAGGCTGTAAGACACGTGGTAGTGGGTCTTACCACTGACAGTGTTTGTGGATGGAAGCAAACACCTCACCATGGGCAGTGAGAAACAGCAGGTCTCAAAGCCACATCCCTTCTGGTGAACTACATCACATGGGCACGCACTCCTCACCTCCAGGGACACTAGCTGGGGTCACAGGTGCTCCCGGGGCTGTCCCTGCTGCCCATGCCTCTTTGCCAATTAGAGAAAGTGTAACCCTAAGTTTGTTGTCAGTGGCTATGGACCAGCATCTTTTCAACAGATCTTGAACGTCTTATGGCATTAGTATTTTATTATTCAGAAAACCCGAAGAGTATATTAAGCAATATGCTTAAAAGTGAAAATAAATGACTGAGTTCCTGTCAATATCCATAAAACACTGGGATAAAGTGACAAATACCCACTTAAAAATACATAATCAAACTTTAACTCGGCAATGATGAAAGTAGTAAGGAAATTCACAAATGCTAAAGAACTTGAGAAGTGTACACACTTACTCAGCCCAACGCAACTGCTTAAGTAACTGCAACCCAGGCACTCGAATGCTCACACACTTCACGCCCATTCACTCACAGGCTTTTGCATGTTTGCTTTTTTTTTGTTTATATTATGTATCTCATTTCCCTCCAAAACTTATATTGCTTATGAATGACTGACATTTATGGGTGATGATTTCATCCCCATAATACAAGTTTAGCTTAAAAATTTTTTACAGACGCTGCTAAGGAAATTTTCAGCCAGACAGAATGTCTGTCATTGAAAAATATGCTTTTTAGAGCTAGTATATACCCAATCTAATTTTGCATATTAAAAAAACTTAGTAATAATAATAATAATAATGTATATAGGCCAGTAAGCACAAAAAATAAGACTTTTACGGTCAACTACAATGAATACCAAGAACCCCCAAAGGACAGTTCTAAAAACCTGTTCTTGAATTAAGAACATGAGTCCTTGACCAATACCAGGTTATCTAACTTAATAATACCATTGAAAAAAGAAAAACAAGTGGAGTCTGTTCACAACGTCCTTTTCTAGCTCTCTGAGCAGCCGCTGACATGAATGTCCAAGATGACAGCTGAGCAGCACAATTAGGACTCACACTGCACGAGCAAAAAGCCTGTCCTTGCAACCCTTCCTACAGCAAATAAAAATGGCAGACCGCTAGACTCTCAGAGCCCTGGCACTGTGGTTCGCCTGATAGGAAAACTTACACAAAAGAAGTATCCAGAGTATAGACAGCACTCTTTTTGTTGTTTACTCTTATATTTTAGGACACTGCTTTGAGGAAGGGGACACAATGCTGCCTTACAAAGGACATAGAAGTCCCTTGTTCAAGCTACCAACCTCTTAGCCACACAGAAAAATGTCAGTCATCCATCTGTTAGCTCCCAAATCTCCTTCTACTGCTTACAATATGCATCACACATTTTAAGGGGCTGTTGAAACGGGAAAACAAAGGGAGCCCTTGAAACAGAAGCAGACCTTCCTCGCTTTGCCCCTTCCTTTATTAGTGAGCCTGCCTGCCGGCCCGCCGCCTTTACAGCCCTGTCACATTGTTCCCACATGCTCAGGCCCTTGAAACTTGTGCAAAAGCGTTGCAAAATGCATCTGCGTAAACACCACATTTCAAAACATGGCCTAGGGATGGTAGGTCAGTCATACAGGCCACAATAATCATTCATTAAAAACCATAACCTACAAATGTCCCTGACCTGACCTGAGACATTTTCTTACTTGAAGAACAGACATTGAACACGTGGCCATGGGCGTATTTCAGAAAGAATTATCAGTATAATTCACTCTGAGAGACCATTAAAAATGACTGTCTTTTTGCCACTTTCAGAGGACATAAAACAATTTCACGGGCACAAAAAATTATAAAAGATTAAAAAGAATAATTCTTTCATTTTTCCAACAATAACATGTACTTGCACAGGCATATGAGCTGCTTAAAATCAATGAAAGAGAAGTGTATAACACTAGAGATTTCTTCCAGAACAGCTGATAGCTCCCTTTCCTTGGACCACATGGAGATAACGCCCCACACCAAATATAGTACACTCTGGATACACAGTGCCACGGTTACTCACCTTATAAAAGCTGGATTTATTCCTCTTGGTTAGAAGTCACAAATGGTAGAAGCAAAACTCCCTTCACTTGTTCTTCCAGCGAGCCAGATCTAGCCTCCCATTAACCCAGTCCATTGCAGATAATTCCGCACGGCACGTGCTCCCCTGCCTCCCCCACTTCACAGCCCAGCAAGGATAATCACATTCCGGCGGGGAGTGAACAGATGGTGGATTCCATGGTAACCAGCCCTCCTAAGGCGATTGGTAGAAGTGTGTGACTACCGCTTATTGGGTAACAATCGCTGTCTTTGTGCTCCAGCCTTGCAAATACTAAAGAAAGGAACATATAGCCCCACTCCCATGCGCAGGGCTTGCCTAGCAGGTGTTTGGCTATTTAAACAAGGCGAGGCAGGCCAATTAAAAGCTTTCAAGTGAATTACTCTGGTGGTACAAAGTCCTAGCGTTTCAGAGGGTGTCCGTGGCTACTTCAGGGACAAAAGTCACAAGAAGCTTAACTTGACAAACAGGAAAAACAGAACTTGAAAGTTAACTTGAAAATTTAAGGCAAAGCGTTATAGACATCTATGGTGCATCAGCAAGTCATTTTCTGTCTTGCAATTCATAGCAGAAGTGAAACGGGTTTGTATTTAGAAAGATTTCTCAATTTTCAAATTTGTAAAATTATAGTATCTTAGTTTGAAAATAAAAGTTTTCAAAAGCAACTGTTTTATAAATCATATAATAATTCTTTTTAAATACTTGTAGTATAAATTCATTGTTACTTGTGCTGATGGCTGGGGAGTAGGCTATTCAATTTTAAATTTTCCTTAGAGCCCTATTCAATTATAGGATTGAAATCTCTTGGTTATGTAGTCTCTGGTGGTTTTAATATTTTTTTGGGGGGTATCCATGAAAGTTAAATACTGATTCAGCAGGAAAAGAGCTTTGCTCCAACCATAATGGTCCAGCAATCAGAGTAAGTCCATGCAAGAGCAAAATGGCTGGAAACCAAGTACACTACACCAAAACCATTAGGATGCTCACAAATCTAACACAGATACGCTCTAGGCACTCAAAAAAAATCCATCAAAAATGAATTTTTAAAAGGGCAAGGAAAGGAATAATTAAGACAAGCCTAAAGCAAAAACAAAACAAAAATGGTAAGCTGTGATTAGACTTTTAGGTATTAATTGCCTCCTTACTTTTTCCCATCCTACATTTACCATTTCCTTTCTCAGCATGCATGGAAATGAGACTCAAATATTGAAAGGAAAAAGACAAAATTATTATTTCCAGATGATATGAGTCTATTCTTAGCAAAACAAACCACAAAGAAATCAACTAGGATATTATCTATAGTGTCAGAAGTTTGGTAATTAGCCAAATATATCAATATACAGTAATTTCTTTATAAGAGCAAAATCTATCAAAATACCAACAAAAAAAGGAATTACTAACAATGCTAACAAAAAGTATATAACACTTGGACATTATATGATCAAGAAGTGTATGTGAAACATGTGGGGAGATATAATGAACCCTTATTAGGAGAAAAAAGGGAAAACTAAATGGGAAGACATAATGTGATACTGGATACAAAGATCCATTCTAAAGATGCTGAGTCTTCCCAAAAGACTTCTAGTTTTCTAGTAAATATACATATATATTTCATATATATGGGCAAAAGCAGGTTTACAGTAGTGAGTACCTAAAAGATGGTTTATTATTGTTATTAGCATATTATTTTCTATATAAACAGTAAACCTACTTTTGTCCCATCATGTAAAAAAATTTTTACAAAGTAACTCTGAAGTTTATTTGAATTAAAAAAAAAAAAAAAAAAAAAACCAACCCTCAAAGAAAGCCCTGGCTGGTGTGGCTTAGTGGATTGAGTGTGGGCCTGCAAACCAAAGGGTTGCCGGTTCAATTCCCAGTCAGGGCACATGCCTGGGTTGCAGGCCAGGTCCCCAGAAGGGGGCGTGAGAGGCAACCACACATTGATGTTTTTCTCCCTCTCTTTCTCCCTCCCTTCCCTTCTCTTGAAAAATAAAGAAATAAAATATTTAAATGAATAAATAGATGAAGATCCCAAACAAAATTATATATGGGGGGGGGGGGTAATGGCTAAAATAACTAACCAAATTTTAAAACATGTTATAAATGCCACAGATGTATTGACACATCCCAAATTTATAACTCCATTACAAACTAAACTCCTACATCTAACTACCTATTGAACATCTCTCCCTGGCTATTTAATAAATATCTCAAACACGGCATATTCCAAAACTCAGCGCCTGATTTTCCCCCCAAACCTGCTCTTCCCACATCCCTTCTTCTTTTTGGAAATGGCAACTCCAGCCTTCCAGTCACTCAAAACACCTAGGAGCCCATCCTCGACTCTTCTCCTCAGTCACCTCACATGCAACTGGACAGCTTGTGCTGGGCGTTCTTCTCCCGCTCTGAGCACTCCTTCCCACCTCCACCGCTCCCACCTGGTCTAGACCACGCCATCTCTCACCTGGGTTCCTTGGTAACTTCTTAATTAAACTCTCTGCTTCCACCTTGCTCCCTACAGGCTCTAAACCTAAGCAGATAATGCCACTTCTCTTTTCAAAACCAACTTTCCCAAAATAATTTTAGAACTGTATAATTGTAACTACTCCTTAAGTGTTAAGGAGTTGAAATTACATTTGGCCCTTTGGGGGCAACCATGAGGCTGATGTGGCCCCCCGGTGAAAATGAGTCTGACACCCCTGGTCTACACCCTCTCCTGCCTTCCCTAAAGCTCACCAGGCAGAGTCAGATATTTTGTTCTCTCCTCTGCACTTTCTCAGTAACTTGGACAGTGATGTCGTTTACCACAAGACAAGAATGACTTGTACACATCTCTGTTCCCAGCCTGGGAGCCCCTCAAGGCAAGGACTGTGCTCCTCTGAAGTCTGTGCTCCCAATGCCAAAGGGCCAGGCGCCCTGTGAGCACTTATCCAGCCTGCTGACTGAGTAACAGTTCGTTGCAGAATGCTTTCATTCTAGTGTAAATTTACAGGCAACCTAACTGAGGACGCAGTAATAGATGAAGAGTTATACAAATAAGAATGCATACAACCTGATGGGATATCATGCAGTTATTTCAAATATGGCCATAAAGACAGTATGGCAAAAGGGAAATGTTAATGGTATATTAATAACAATGTACTATTTACTGAGTCCCTAGTATATGCTAGGCACTATAATAAGCGCTTTACAAATATTTTATTAAAACTTTACAGGGTCTATGATGTACGTATTAGTATTCTCATTTTTCACTTGTGGAAACCAAAACCTAGAAATTAAACTCTACCCTACGGCTCACCACTGAGACTAGAACCTCATTTGAGACCAAAGCTCAGTTCTAAGTCATTATGCTACACTACCTCCTAGAAGTGGAGGCAAAAGGATACACAACTGAATAACTTACTATGAGCAACTATATAAAAAGGAAAAGATTCTTACCCTTGTCGGGTGGCTCAGTTGGTTGGAGCATCATCCAGTAACCAAAAGACTGTGGACTCGATTCCTGGTGAGGGTACACACCTAGGCTGCAAGTTCGATCCCTAGTTGGGGGATGTATGGCAGACAACCAATCAGTGTTTCTCTCTCATATTACTGTTTCTCTCTGTTTCTCTCTCTGCTATGTCTCCCTCTCCCTCATCCTCTACCTCTTCCTCTCTAAAAAAACCCCCAACAAACATATCCTTGGGTGAGGATTTAAAAAAAAAAGAAAAAGAAAAAGACTCTTAGAACAAAAGCCTAGGCTTACCTGCCTCAGAATTTTAAAAGCAGTTTTGAGAAAGAAATATTGGTGATATTTTTCTTTGCTGTTTTCCAGAATTTTTAATGTCATAAATGATAATTTTCTAAAAATATTATTTATTCCTCCTACACATATTTTTCAGTGTTCACTGCATTCTTGGGTGGATCTACTAACTAGCAGGATGCAATAAAAAATAAATAATCCTAAAACAAAACTGGTGCACAATCCCTAGAAAATGGATTCTGTGGGAATTACTCGGAAAGGAAAACAATGGCAGATGTAAGAAAGACAAGTAAGTGTTCTCGTCCACTCCAAGTTCACCTCCAGGTGCTCTGACCATTGTCTCCACAATGGTACTTCAAGCCACACTGCCCAGAACCTCATAACTCGGTCCCCAAATGTAATCACGTGCAGGGCACGTGACAAAGAGCCAATAAGCTCCATAAAGGTCCTCAAGATAAAAAGGTATTGAGAAAGCAGGGAAGCCCGATAATTTATCTTCTTCAAATACTGGCCAGGCAGCAACTTTGTCTAGAATCTGCTGCAGCAGCCATTGTGCCAGCTAGCAGTGATCAAAATAACCCCGGGGGTGTTGTTCCACCTCCCCTCGCTATTGAACATGTCCAGTTTCACTCACCCTTCCTTACTCAGCCTTTCCTTTCCTCGGTAAAAAGCTTTACACAGGAAGATACACGAAGTCAGCCCTTAGCATCTGAGTAACTTTTTCATGGCATGCCAAGCCCAGAGAAATGCCTAAGAGTTCCCTTTGCTAAGTAATTGGGTATAGACAGTTTAATAACTATGTTGACCTAGCAACTGAGCAACATTTGAAAATACAATAAAAAAGCAAGTGCAAGAAAAATTAATGTTTTTATTTCATTCTTAAATCACTGCCACTGCTTACTAGTAAGATTTGGGTGCCTGTTGGGCCCTGCACAGCCTCTCATATTAAACATCACCATCCTCATTTCTTTTTCCACATTCATTTTCACCAGATTCTTGCCTGTTATCACAGTAACCCGCCAAACTCCCAGCTCTGCCAAACTAAGGTATCATCGGAAGAAATACAGTGCAATCTAATACTAAAACTTGAACCGCTTGGAGCTAATAGTTTCCATAGTTTTCAACAGCTGTCCACTTCCTTTGAAATTTTAAAATATTCTGCAGCTGGCACCCCTATGTGTTGGCAGTGGTGTCCCAGAGCACCTAGGCGCATATTTTGGGAATGATGTTTTTAAGCCCTTAGCTTTTGTGAAGCCCAATGATAAAAAGGCTCCCTAATGAGAAATGCAGAAACCTAGACTAGTCCCTGCTGGGCCACCCGTATGACACACACAGGCCATTTACCCTCTGCAGTCCTGCACTTCAGTCACAGAATGAGGGGGCTAGGTTAGATCTTCTCCAAAGATCTCTTCCATTCTAAAATAATAAGAATGAATGTTAGAGGAAGGAGCTCATTCTTACTGATTTCAGAGGAAAAGGAGAAAGGGCAAGAGCAGCAAGGACAAGAACAAATGCTTATTTTCCAGAAGGAAATGGCAAACGAAAAAGTTCTGGGTACAACCCTGAGGTGCAGTATGATGGAGATTCAAGCAGGAGGTGTTACCGAAGCACCGGGTGAGATGGCCATCGCACCTGCACAAAGATCACCTGTGCAGGGCACGCTCAGAGTAACAGGGCTGCCCGCCCTGCTCTTGCCACGCTCTTTCTTCTCTTGTTGAAACTCCTTGACAAGTGATTTATGTTATGAAGTAACTGGACAGTGTTATGGCACAGAGTCTGTGACTTGGACCCAAACACTGGGGGTCAAATTTACCGTGTAAGCTGAAAAAGCACCAGAGGAACCAACAGAGCTAACCAGTCACAGGCACTGAGACACAAATATTGTACATCTGTAAAGAGGTGACATTTCTCTGGACTTTTAAAGTATGTTACCATGAATTTTGTATTTTTATTTAAAGTTGTATGTAAGTTTTTATTCTAATTTGATGGGGGGGGTTTCTTTCCAAATTAGTTTTTTAAAAAATGATTTAGAACAAAAAATGTTTTTGCAAGACACAGAGTACCCTATAAGCAAAACAAAACACATTGATCTCTATTGTTATTTACTAGCACTTCTCACTGCTCAACATTACATTGAATGTTTCTTTTTCTCTCATTTTATTTTCTGGCTGTAGAAGATAAATTCCATGAGGATAGGGGCTTCGTTTGGTTTACCAAGGAATGCCCAGGGTCCGGCACAAATTAGGTGCTCATGGAATCTTGGCTGAAAGAACAAATGAAAACAATAAAGAGTGTCAGGGAATGAATGAAGGCAAGGCTTAGTACTGAGGAAGTGGCCATGGAGCCAGGTTATACACACATACGAGGAAGTGGGAGTGGGTGACAAGTTCTGAAATAAGTTAAGTGGGAAGTGTGGTCTCTAGTCTCGAGGAACCAGCAGGCAGGAAGCTATGTCCCAGGACTAATCAACATCACTTGTCAAGATACCACAATTTCTCCAGGACAGGAGACGGGTGCTCAGAGGGAAGATGCTTGGCAGCTGGGGAAATAATGAGGCACCCTACAGAGGTCACAGCATTCTATAAGTTTTCTGGGGCAAACTGAAAAAGAGAGGTACACCTTAGCAAGACTATAAGTTAAATGAAAATTTTTTTAACCTTCTCTGCACTTCCCTATTTCCTTGCTCACCAGGGTGGTTGGACAGTGACTGCCTGGCAACGCTGACACTGGATCACCTCTTTCCCTGTCTGTGAGCCAGGCATTACCCTCATGACCTAAGCCTGGTAGTCCTCTAAATCTCAGCACTATTCCAGTGAACTCACATGGAGTTTTCCTCTCGAAACAGCAGCAGAGTCAGCAGCCCTGGGCGTCTATCCTGGCTAGCCAGTCCATCAGCACCTACCTGCACCCTCTGCACGGGTCTCCACCTGTGCTGCCTGTCACCGGGAGCAGGGCTGCCTGCGGTCGAGCGGCACCCGCGTTCCACCTTCGCTAAGGCTGGCAGAAATGTCGACTCCCATGTTTGCTCTTAAAAATTATAAACTAGCAATGCATGCTTACTGCAAAAAAAATTTTAAGAGAATAAGCAAAACGATAATTCGGCTTACTCCTATCACCCAGAGATAACCCCTATTAACATGCTGGGGTACTTGTTCCAGATGTTTTTCTGCACAGTCATATCCTATAAACATGGATGTACCACTATATACTGTTTGTATAAAAGCAATATACTTTATGTCTTTTTTACTAAAAACTATCGCAATTTTATATATATACTCTGTTGAACATACTTGTAAGTATATTTAAAATATGACATGCAACTAATTTTAACTGCTATGCATACTCTGAGGAAATCTCTACTTTATTCTAGTTAACTCTCGCATGTATTTCCATTACACAATAAAAATAACTAAATGACTAAAAAAGTAACATCTTTACAAATCTAGAAATCACAGAAAGAAAAGAAAATTAAAATAGCCTATAAAACCACCACCTAAAAATGATCGATTTTTAAAATTTTCTTATAAAGCTTTTACATAACACATATCAGGATTGTTTTTTTTTTCTCCCCTCAACATTGGACTCTGAGAAATTTTATGAAAACATTTCAAAAGAAGAGTTTGCTTCATTTTTTCCTCAATCATGTCAGGATATCTGGGGTTTAGAAGACTTTGATGTATAATTAAGCTTCTTAATTAATTTTGCAGGAGTTGGTATTGATCAGGAACATAATCTCTGTAATGACCCAATAAATAGCAGAACACTTATTTCAGGTTTCTGTAAGTAAAGAAAATTTCTGCCCCCCAAAACTTGCCATTTGTTTCAAAGGAGACTTTTTTATTTTCTGCTGAGGCACAGTTTTCTGCTGCAGGTTGAGCTATTCATTGTTCAGAGTCACAGTCTAACTTCTAATAAGGCTCCCCATAGCTCTCTAAATATTGTTCACTTTATAGGATTTTCAACTGTTAGCTGAATGCTGGATGAAACTCATGAATTTTAAGAAATAATTGGGATGCTATAATTTGGTTCTTTCTTCTAAAACGAACATTGCAGAGTTTAACAGAATGATAGTGCCAGGGAACACACATACATTGCCCTCCCCTCCGAAAAACAAAAATCAAATAACCATGGCTGGAAAGAGGATTGATGTTACCTCTGGTTTAACTCATGCAAGAGCATGCACTAGCACTTGTGGTTTTAGGTTACAGTAGCATGCCTGGGAACAATACAGCCCACACGTGTACCCACCATGACTTAGATGTTCACGGAGGAAACCCTGAGGTATTGCTAATCATGCATTGTTTCACATATGCAAGAAATTAAAGCAGTCTCATTTCCATAGATCTATACATTTTTGGAAGTGAATCAGAGAGAAGATCAAAGGTTCCTTACCAAAGATAGAAGGTAAAAAACTGTTCACTTTCTCAATGGAAGGGAAATACTCTACTTAGTTCCATGCCATTCAATTGATTTAATTCTATTTAACATTTACCAAAAATGTTATGTCATCTGTGGATCATAAAAAGAGCTGCGGGAGTTATTCCTTGTGCTCATGGACCTCAGAGCGTAACACGGAGCTGTTCTGGGCCAGCAGCAGCCTGCCATTCCTGGTTTTTAATTGTGAATTCAACTTCTGTAGCAGGTCTCTTCAAATTTCTATTTCTTCAGGGTTTTTGTTTTATTCAGTTTGTCCTTCAATCATATAAGGTTTATATGTCTGTGAATAGTGGCTGTATATCTTTTTCCTGTTTTACAGTATGTTTTTAAATGGCAGGAGGGTATCCCAGTGTACATTATTTCATTATGGCCAGAACCAAAAGTCTTTCGTGGAATCCCGTCTTAGACTTTACTTAAAGATCAACTTGGCTATTGAGAAGAACAAATGAAAGCAAATGAGAGGGGAGAAAGGTCCCCACCGTGGTAAACTATGTGTGGACTTCTTGCGCACAATACAGAACACATCAGAGAGTACAGCTAAAGAACTCTGTTTTAAATAGATAACTTCTCTTATTTTCAATCCAGTGAAAGGGACTACAATCCAAACCTCCACAGTTTTCAGTGTAAAGAAATTTACAGGAAAAGTGAAGCTAGGAAGACCTTGAAACAACACACAAACTGCTTTCACGCAGCAATAGGAAACCACTTCCTCTACCTTCCCCTGCGTGGTGGACACCCCAACTGCTTCCCATGCATTATAAAAACCTTTCCATGACTGGTACATTCTCTACTGTTTCCTGTAACATTCACAGAGCACTATACTAGATGAGAGGAGGTGAAACAGGAAACATGGTCCTTGTCTTTTCAATACATGGTGCTTAATCAACTTGACATCCACATCAGACAAACATGAATCTTGACCCCTACCTCACATCTTGCATGAAAACCAATTTCGGATGAACCATACACCTAAAAGGTAGAATAATAAATCTTCCACAGTAAAGCATCTTTATGGCCTTCAGACAGGCAAAGGTGTTTTTAAAAAGAACAGAGGCCTAACTTTAAAGAAAAAAACTGAGATTGGACAAAAAGTATTCAAAGGACACCACTATGTATAAAAAGGAAGACTTACAGAGAAAAAAAATAGTTGTAACTCAAAATTTAGACAAAGGACTAGTACCCAGAATGTATAAAGAACTCAAACAAGAAAACAATCCAGTTTTCTTATAATGGGCAAAAGTCTTGATTGGGCACTCACAAAAGAAGATCTCTGATAAGCATATAAAAGCCATTAACCATCAGAGATGTGCATATCAAAATCACAAATTGATACCACTAGACATCTGCCACATGGCTAAAAGTTTTAAAAAAACAACATAAAGTATTAGCACGGAAGTGGAACAACTAGAATATGCACACACCAGAAACATTATGGAAAATTTTTGGTGACATCTGAACACACGTATACTCTGTGACCCAATAATTCCACCAAAAGACAGGTACAATAGTGTTAACAGCACCTTTCATCATAATAGTCAATGTTCATCAACAGTAAAATGGAAATAAAATACTATTCACGCACAAAAAAATGTTACTGCTATAGTGTGTAACGGGCAGTCCACAAGCTTTGAGAACAGATGATTTTGAACTTGAATTGCAGTCCTACTATTTACCATGTGATACTACATATGTAGATATGAGTATTTAGCTTTGTTTAGTCTGCTTTCTGCATATGAAAAATAAGGTCTTATTACCTGTTACAATATTATTCTAAGGATTAGATATAATGTGTATATAACACAAAGTACTGTGACTGATAGGTACTCAATAAGCAGTAAGATTAGAATTTAGGAAATATAACTTACATTACTCAGGATCAATTATCAATCCCTTTTATACATAAATTCCCCTCCTGTAAAATAATGTTTCACCTGACCTGCCAAATAAATCTGTGGTATTTTTGAGTTGCCAACTCAGTCATCAGTGAAATTATACAAGAGCTGGGTCGTGGCCTTTTATTCTTCAGCTACTTTATGAACCCCATATGCAATTGCAGCTGTCAGCTCTCATGCCAGAAGATCAAATGAATTGGAAAGATTAAACAAATGGACAGGAGAAATGCCAAAATGTGTGTAACTGCTGGAGGGGTGTCTCATTGGTTCAGTCACAGATCGGTCCTCAGAACACTGTGTGCACTGTGTACACATTCTGAAGACCAGTACATGCAGCTCGGATGCCTGAAATACGAAAGAAAGAAAAGGGGGGCACAAAAACCCTAGTACGCCTGCAGTGTTCAGTCTACTTCTGCATCTCCTTTAGTATTATATATATTTTTATTTGTCATTAGAGAATAAAACATACAGGTCCTATAATAAATCTCACTTCAACTTCTTTTTTAAAGATTTTATTTATTTTATTTTTAATACAGAGGAGAAAGGAGGGAGAAAGAGAGAGAGAAACATCAATGTGTGGTTGCTTCTCATGTGCCCCCATCTGGAGATCTGGCCCACAACACAGGCATGTGCTCTGACTGGGAATTGAACTGGTGAACCTTTGGTTCACAGGCCAGTACTCAATCCACTTAGCCACACCAGCCAGGGCCCACTTCAACTTCTTCTTAATGTAAATATACATACTGAATAGCAACCAGATCCTAAATTTTAAAGTTACAATAAAAATTAGGAGAAAAGAGACTCACCAAGAGAAGTAGAGAGATAAGACACCTCCCTGAAGATGAAAAGGAAGGTCAAAATAAAACTAGAACTGAGGAAGCAGGACTTTTAGCCAAGATCAAGGTGTAGGTAGACTCATTTTGCCTCCTCAAACAACCAAAAGAAGAATAACAACCAATCTAAAAACAAAAAACAATCAGAACTGCCAGAAAAAATCGAACCATATGGAAGTCAGACAACAATGGATTTACAAAAGAAACATTCATCCAGATGGGCAGGAAAGGCAGAGAGGACACTGTGTGGCAGATAAAAATCAGGAGGGACAACTGGGGAGCAAGCGAGCCCAGCCCAGGCCAGACCACACAGCCCAGGGTTCCAGCCCCAGGAGAAGAAAGCCTCATAACCTCTGGTTGTAAAGCAGTGGGGGTTGGTGTGGCGAAAGAAACTTCTGGTCTCTCAGGAGAGAACATTCAAAGGGCCTATAGGGTCCTAGAATGCCTGCAAACACACGTACTCTGGGAATCAGCTCCAGGGTAGCAACTAGAAGAGTGCCAGACACTTACAGGAAGTGGGGAAAGTGACTGGGAACGCAGCAAGAGCCAGGCAAGTGGCATTGTTCCCTCTCTGACCTCTCCCCCACATACAGCGCCACAAAGTGGCAAAGTGGGCTGCCCTGCCCTGGTGAATACCTAAAGCTCTGCCCCTTACAATGGAAAGGTATGCCAAGCAAGGGAATCAAAGCAGCTGTACCTGATACACAGAAACACAGGGAGGCCGCTAAAATGAAGAGATTGGGAGATAAGGCTCAAATGAAGGAAAGGATCAAAACTCCAGAAAAAGAACTGAGCAACAGAGAGATAGCCAACCTATCAATGCAGAGTTCAAGGCAATGGTGGTCAGGATATTCAGAGAAGTGATGAGTGCAGCCACAAAATAAAGGAAAAAGAGAAGGCTATGCAAAGTGAAATAAAAATATACAAGGAGCCAACAGTGACGGGAAGGAAGTTGTGATTAAAATCAATGATTTGGACAACTGTACTTAAACAACCAAAAAAAAGTGAAAAAAAAAAGAAAAATAAATAAATCCCATAAATGAGAAGGATATACTCTAAAATAATTAAACCATTAACATATGTATCTTTTTGCGAAGACAAAACTCTAATTTCCAACATTAATATATTTTTAAAAATAATTAAAATGTTTCCTAAAAAAAAAGATGAAATAAACAGTCAACCAGAACAGAAAAAGTAAACAAGAACTTAAAAAAAAAAAGCAACGAGAGGCTTAGTAACCTCTGGGACACTTTAAACATACCAACATCCAAATCAGGGGTGCCAGAATAATGAAAGAAAACTTCATTAATTTGGTGAAAGAAATAGACATATAAGTCCAGGAAGCACAGAGAGTCCCAAACAAGTTGGACCCAAGGAGGAACATAGCAAAACACATCATAATTAAAATGCCAAAGGTTAAAAATAAAAAGAGAATCTTAAAAGCAGCAAGAGAAAAGAAGAGTTACCTCCAAAGGAGTTCCCATACGACTATCTGCTGATTTCTCAAAAGAAACCTAGCAGGCAAGAAGGAGCTGGAAAGAAGTATTCAAAGTCATGAAAGGCAAGGACCTGCAACCTAGATTACTCTATCCACCAAAGCTTTCATTTAGAATAAAATGGCATATAAAAGCACTTCCCAGACAAAGTAAAGCTGAAGGAGTCCATTATCACCAAGCCCTTGTTATATGAAATGTTGAAGGACTTATCTAAGAAAAAGAAGATCGAAACTATGAACCATAAAATGACAACAAATTCACAACTACCGACAACAGAATCTAAACAAACAAACAAAAAAACCCAGCCCTGGCTGGTGTAGCTTAGTGGATTGAGCACAGGCTGTGAACCAAAGGATTGCCAGTTTGATTCCCAGTCAAGGCACATGCCTGGGTTGAAGACCAGGTCCCTAGTGGGGGCCACATGAGGGACAACCACACAATGATATTTCTCTCCCTCTATTTCTCCCTCCCTTCTCTTTCTAAAAATAAATAAAATAAAATCTTTAAAAATAAAATAAAACAAATTGGACAAGCAACTAAAACAGAAGCAGAGTCATAGGGATAAAGATGACATGGAGGGTTGTCAGTGCGTAGGGGGAGGGGGTAGAATGGGGGAAAGTTACTGGGAATAAGAAGCATAGTTGGTGAATACAGAATAGACAGGGGCTGTTGGGAATAGCATGGGAAGTGGAAAAAACAGAGAACACATAGGTATGACCCATGAACCTAAACTAATGGGGGAATTGCTGGAGGGAGGGGGGTACTCAGCAGAAGGGGGCAAAGGGGCCAAAAATGGAGTAGCTGTAATAGCATAATCAATAAAATATACTTAATTAAAAAATTAGGAGAAAAAATTATTTTTAAGTATAACATATTTTCAATAAAATTTCACTCATTTACAAAGAAAAATTAGGATATTGATTTGTGTTACTATCTAAACTAGCAAGGGGAAGACAGAGGCAGGGCAAAGAAAAAATAAATCCCCTAACATCTTGAAATCAAATTTTATGACCCAAATAATTACTGAAGAATAAGTCTCCAAACTTCCATATTTTGATTACCCTCACTATTTCTCCTCCATTAAAGTTTATCTTCATGCCTTTAAATAGTAGATGTAACTCAAAGTACTCCTAAACTCAGTTCCATTCATTCCAGCAGCAAGGTCAGTGCTCCGGCCTGGTGCCAGTCTGTAACACAGGCACTCCATACGATGGAAATGAGGAACAACAAGCTTTATCTTTCTCCTGTGACTGAATTAGTAGGAGAGTCTCAGGCCATTTCTAACCTAGTGAAACAAAGGGCCAAAGCCTTGTGAATGTCTTTCTCAGGCACCAGTTTTTCCACAGGCCATGCTGGATTTATCTTGTACGCATGGGTCCAGTTTTCTGTTCACATGAGGCTTTTGCCATAGAAGGACCTTCCTTGGTTAAGTCCTCTTGCAATTTTCCTCAGTGATCTCTCTATTTACAAAAGTTCTATGGATCCCACTCCACTTTGTCTCTCTGAAGGAAATAATGTAATTCACATTTTAAAAAGCTAGTACATAGGCTGTCTGCCACATAGAAGTAAGTTTAAAAAGGTGGGGGGGGGGCGGGTGGTGAGATCAATGAGTTTAAACAAACATGGCACCCAACAGATTTGTTTAAAATTCTAATTCAATATTTGTCCTTAAAATTCTAAGGTCAGGCTATTACTCTCTTAAATCAAGAATAAAGTACAACAGGATTTTACCTCCAAGGCACCTTGCAAGATAGTTTTTTAAAAAATGGGACAATGCTCCAACCACTGAGCAACCTGGCTAGGGCCCTTTCCAGAATTTTTGAGAAGAGTCCATATATTAATGGTTTGGATGTTAGATACCACCTCATAAGTGAAGTTGGTGCATACTATGCTGTAAAACTGCTTCAGAAACAATACAGCACCATCTATCTAAACCTCATGTTTAATAAGACTGGGTACTACCTAAGAATACAACTCTGAAATACCTAAGAATGACTGAAAACAAGATTGAAAATAAAGGTGGAAATTTTTTGCAGCCACACTCCAAGTTGATCCATCCTTAGAGGCAAGTCTGGGTGACTGTGATCTGGGAATGCAAAGTGTGATCTCATCTGCGACAGCCCCAACTCGAACCTAATCACCTACAGGAATAAACCTGAACCAGCCTACACCATATGGTGAACAGGCAGAGTCAGTCCACAGTTTATCCAGGCCACATGTTAAAAGGAAATCACTGCCTTGTTGAACTACACGTGAGCAAGCGCGATATAAGAAACTGCGGTCTAAAGCAGTTACATGACGCACTGTATCCGAACAAAACCTTGACTACCTTGATGTCAGCTGAAATAAAATAAGATGCGATGGAATGCTGTTTCGGATGATGTCCTGAAAAGCACTACTACCCTGGAAGTAATAGATCTTTCTTTTAAGAGAAGAAAATATGTAAGAGCAAAGAAACCCAGGGAAACTCTTGCTTCACACAATAGGAGTCTCAAAGCATTGTCCACAGTCAGCAACAACACAGAGGGAGAAAGACTTGTTGTACTTTCTCAATCAGTGAAAACAAGTCCCACACTATCTACCATCTGCATTTGGAGAAACAAGTTTGATGAGGTTACATGTGCAGCATATTCAGACTTCATTCAAATGGGCCATCTAAAGCCACACAGTACAGATGTGGAGCCATTTGTGGTGGATGAACGTATGTATCTTGCAGAGTCTCCAGTGGCCGTAAAAAGACCAGTAGGTCAACACCTCTGAAGAACAAGTGCTAAAGTAATTTCCACACATCGGTCTTACTACGTTCACAGAGACTAATATTTCATTGCCTATTACATTTCTTTCACAAATTAGAACAAGTTACTTTTTTCAATGGGTAAAAGATATGACTACATTAAACTTTGTATAACTATCCATTAAAAATGAATAAAATAAAATGGTGGTATTCTCAGTTATTTATAATCCAAAATCTTGAAATTTTAAATATCTAGCAATAGAGGACATGTTAACTAAAATAAAGTGCTGCTTTGTAACAGAATATCATACATCTATTAAATTTTTAGTAACATGAAATAATTTAATGTTACATGGGAGAAGAAAAGCATGATTTTTTTTAAACAATTCATATACACTATAACCACAACCTTGCAAACCAACAGATACAAAGAGAAAAACACATCAAAATGTTGCCAGTAGTCATATCTGGATGTTTAGCTTCTTTCTCCTTACTACTCAACAAAAATTTGATTAAAAATGTTTTTCTGAACAAAGACATCCATCTAAAATGGTTTTTCGGTTAAATTTAAAACACCGCAAAACATTAAAGGCACAATGATAAAAGAATCTAGTCAACTAGACTTCATGTTCTAATAAATCACATGTAACTTCAAGAAATCATTTTGCATTACCAGTGAGTGTACCTTGCTGGGATTTTATTCCCAAATAATTGGTGATCGAGAGAATATTAAGTGCACAAATAAGTTCTAAGAAATGGGCTGGAGTATAGCTCATATATCAGAAACAGAAGAAAGAAAGTGAAACAGAAATTAGAAATAAAGGGAGAGAGGCTGTGATAACAAGTCTCATGTAACAAAGGTCAAGAGCAAAGGTACTTGAAGCATAGCTCACTTTCCCCACTGTCAGGGAGCAGTACCACCACCTCAAGTGACCGTACATGAACCATGAGACTAAGAAAAAGTACAGCTTTGCACTGAAATCACAACCTAAAACCATTCTAAACAACAGCCATCATAATTTTGTAATAATAAAATAAATCGCTTATCATTTAGTAGTAAACAAACAGGCAAACACCAGTTATTTCATCTACTCATCACATATTTTGTATACTCAAAAGTTTCAAATGTTTTTAACCTGAGAGATTTAAGAAATGGCAATGGCAAAAATAACAGTACTCACAGCCCCCCATAGAGGATTCCTTCCAAACAACATCCAGCAGTGCCTTTTGTGCTTCTGATTAATCATTATTTCCTGCTTGTAGAGGAATTATCTGGATATATGACTTGTAAGTAAAATCTATAGGCATTCTGTATTTAGATGTCAGACACACACACGACGTCTGTTAGACATGGTAAAGAACTAACTAATAGGAAGTGCACAGCTAGGTTTCATAACTTATTTCTAGCAGTGATGGAGCCTCAAAGAACTACGCAAACAATGCATTTCAAAATCCCTTGAAGGTATTTCAAAATGCAGTGAGAAAGCACTGGGAATAGTGTGTGGGACGGGGAAGCATGAAGACAACTGCGTGTGACTTTATGGTAGCTGTGGCCTTCAGATATGTAACACACTGCCTTCAAAACTCACTGTTAAAAGACCTTAAGGATCTTTTCTCATGGTGAATAGATAAGCATAAGAAATACTGAATAATAGACTTCTGGTCAAGATGGAGGCATAGGTAGACGCGCTTTACCTCCTCACTCAACCATAAAAAGAAGTACAACTAAATCTCAAAACAACACCAGAACTGTCAGAAAATCAAATTGTATATAATTCTAACACTGAGGATTTAAAGAGGCCACGTTCATCTAGATGGGTAGGAGGAGTGGACACGTGGAGATAGGCAGAGAGGCAGCAGTGGGGGCGGAACAGGCAAGGGTGGTCATCCATTCAGGTGTGGTAGATAAAATTCAGGAGGGATACCCCAGGAGTGAGGGATCCCAGCCCCAGAAAACACCATACAACCCAGGGTTCCAGCACCAGAAAGATAAATCCCCATAACTTCTGGCTATAAAAACCAATAGATGTTGGGGCAACAGAAGAAACTGCCAGATTTTCAGAAAATTCCATTTAAAGGGCCCACATAGTCTTACAATGTACGCAAACACACCACTCTGGGACTCAGCACCAGGGCTACAGCTGGAAGGGTGCTAGTCACTTACTGGGAGTAGGTGAAGTGACTAGAAATGGGGCAAGTGCCAGGCAAACCTCTAGAAGCCATACAGTGGCACAGTCCCCCTCCAAACCCTTCCCCACACAGAGCCAGAAAAGCAGAGAAGCAGGTTGCACCACCCTGGTGGTTAGCTAAGTTCCACACCACACAATTTGCAGGTGCCTTTTCTATTATAGGCCACACTTCTAAGACACAGAGTCAAAGCAGCTCTACCTAATACATAGAAACAAACACAGGGAGGCTGCCAAATCAAGAAGACAAAGAAAGGTGGCCCAAATGAAATAACAGAACAAAAACAAAAACAAAAACAAAAACAAAAAAGAACTAAATGAAATGGAGACAGCCAACCTATCAGATGTAGAGTCCAAAACACTGGTGATCAGGATGCTCAAAGAACTCATTGAGTACAGCAAAAACATAAGGAAGAAATGAAGGTTACACTAAGTAAAAGTAAGGAAACTCTACAGGGAACCAACAGTGAAGGGAAGAAAGCTGGGATACAAATCAACAATTTGGAACATAAGAAGAAATAAACATTCAACCAGAAGAAAAAGAAGACACAAGAATTCAAAAAAGACAGGGACAGTATAAGAGGACTCTAGGACATCTCCAAATGTGCCAACATCTGAATCATAGGGATACCAGAAGGAGAAAAGGGAGAGCACAAAATTGAAAACTTATTTGAAAAAATAATGAAACAAAACTTCCCTAATTTGGTGAAGGAAATAGACATACAAGTCCAGGAAGCACAGAGTCCTAAACAAGAGAGATGCAAAGAGGACCACACCAAGACACATCATAATTAAAATGCCAAAGGTTAAAGATAAAGAGAGAATCTTACAAGCAGCAAGAGAAAAGCAGAGAGTTACCTACAAAGGAGTTCCCATCAGACTGTCAGCTGATTTCTCAAAAGAAACCTTGCAGGCAAGAAGACACTAGTAGAAGTATTCAAAACAATGAAAAGCAAGGATATGCAACCTATCATTTAGAGTAGAAGGATAAATAGTGCTTCCCAGACAAGATAAAGCTAAAGGAGTTTATCATCACCAAGTCATTTTTACATGAAATGTTGGAGGGTCTTACATAAGAAAAAGAAGATAAAAACTATGAACATTAAACAGGCAATGAATTCACAACTATCAACAACTAAATCTAAAAAAAAAAGAAAGAAAGAAACTAAGCAAACAACCAGAACAAGAACAGAATCATAGGCATGGAGAGCATTTGGAAGGTTATCAGCTGGGAGAGGGAAGGAAGAGAATGAGGGGAAAGGGATTAAGAAGCATAATTGGTAGGTACAAAATAGACAGGGGGATGTTAAGAACAGTACAGGAAATGGAGTAGCCAAAGAACTTATATGCATGACACATGAACATGAACTAAGGGGGGTACTGCAGGAGAAAAGGGGGATACCAGGCAGTGGGGGGTGTAGGGGAAGAATTGCGACAATTGCAATAGCATAATCAATAAAATACACTTAAAAAAAGAAATTAAAAAAATACTTAATAATGAAACTGGTTAAGCTCTCAATCTCTCCCAAAGCAGTCTTTCATTTCCTTCCCAGGTCCCCAGCCATTCCAAATAACTTCTCCATAAAAACATATCAGGATTTTAAAGGAGGAAAAGCACCAATGAGCAAATTTTTCATTCTTGTTATGTTTATAAGAGAAAAATCACTGGTTAGAGACAATGTTTTAGTTAATATATCACATAACATAGATTTCTCAAAACACCTAATGGTTTATCATTATATGAACAGAATGGATATTTACATAATAATTCAAATTTTCATTTCCCTTTTATGTGATACATAGATGTTGTCAAAAATAAAACCATAATACCTGGACTCAGTTCAACTTAGCAATATCACTTCATCCAATCACTGAGTTTCTAAATGAATAACAAACTGAAAATACACTACCTTAAAGTACTTGAGAAAATTTTGATGGGTAAAATTTTAAAAATATTTAATGTAGCTTATCAGCCAACAAGTAGAAGCGCAGAAGAAACTACTTGGGGAAATACATAGTTAAATCACAGTCTTAGAAATTTAGAAATCCCATTCTATGGGTAAGAAAACTGAGGCCAAGAGTGTTAAGGTAAGATAGATATAGCTATGTTGACATTAATGAGACTAGCTATATGCATCTCAGATCATCTGACAGATTATTTTCAGTGCTATTTCCATGGCATTACATTTCTTTTTCTTTCTTCCTTTTTTCTTCTTTTGCAGTTTTATAACTTTATTTGACAATCAGCACTTAGTTTTTATCTACCTTAACTAGATTTTTGGAAAGTGGTGACAAGGTACATAGGTGACCCATGCATAGAGCTCATTTGGTGAATCTGCATCCTCATTACTTTTCTGGAGGAGTGTACCTGGATAAGGTCTGGGACATTCCTTATTTCTCTGGCCCAGACAGCTTTGTTGAGCCCGGTGTCGATGCGTGTATCTAGAGTTCCCATCTCCTTCATGGCAAATTTCCAGATCTCTCCGAGTGCCTGAGGGGCACACTTCTTGAAACCCATTCCATGGACGTGCTTGTGAATGTCGATGGTGTATCCCTAGTCACTCCCTCATTGACGGCAGAGGGGCCCTTCTTCTGGCCACCCTTCTTTGTGGGAGCTATTACGCCGGGCCCAAGTTGGAAAGAAAGGGCATCATGTTTCTAAATTAGCTCTTTTTAAAATATGCTGTCATCCAGCATACTTTCAAGGGGTGGTGATTTTGAGAGCAAGTAACCTACCTGCAATAATCACTTGCTATCAGTGAATATCATTGTAAGCTTTGAAAGCTGATCTCTATGAAGTGAAAGGTGTAGTAAGAAAACATGGCATGTTCCTATACTGTGGTGGTATCCAACTGAGGGCTAATGCTTCCCAGATTTCACTAATCCAAGCCACCACCCCCAGACCAGATCAGCTGAGGACTGGGGTTGTCCTCTGCACAGTCAGAGTAGGTTTTGGACAGGAAGTGTTGGTGTACGCACTCAGGCATGAGTGATGAAGTCAAATGAGGATGTCAGCACTTTTGGTTCCCTCTCTCTATCTCAGAGGAGTACAGCAGGAAACTCTGGACTGACCGCATGCCAGTGAGCTATTCCCTAAAACTAAAACTGTCCCACTCTGCCGCAGTGCACCAGGGCTGGCAGGGTCCTCCTGAGTATGCTGGCTGCGGCTCCTGACCTCTTTGGTCAGGGTTTTAGCAGTTGAGTAGGCAAAGAAAAAGAAAACCTATATGGAACAGTTTCTGATAATTTGACACTGCACATTGTAGATTTTCATATATATTTACAAGTAAACAAACCTTTTCACTTTTATTCAGATATGAGGATATAGCTGCAGAAACAAGCTGTAAGGATTGCACTAAAATAAAATTACTCTTGTAAATATATGCTTTTTTTTAGCTTGCTTCTTATATTTCAGTTTGCTAGCTTTATAAAAATGGACTTATTTGTCTTGGCTTTAAATCAAGCAATTTTGATCAATTTAGTCACATACACATGTTTAGTTAAATTTGAGAATAGCTTTAGGAACTGTGATATCAACCAACTTGCTAAACTTAGTATCCCCCCAAAAAAGTATGTGGCTAAAAAGAAACCTTCATAAAGAGAGTAAACAAAGCTTTTATTCTGTTCCCAACACTACCATAGACTTATTTCATGCCTCAATAAAATTAGTATTATTACTTGTAATTACAGCTGTATCCTTAGGAGTCACCCTTCTCATCGCAACCCTAACAAATGGTGTAATTAGCTCCATTTAAATAGATGATGAAACCAAGGACTAAAGTTAAATAATTTTCCCAGAGAGTAAATGGCAGAGTTGCAATTCAAGCCCTGGACTGTTGAACTTCAAAACTGGATCTTTAAAACGGAAAATGCCTGCTTATTCTCCCAAAGTTTTCTCAAAATTCTTAACCTGGGATGGAATAAGAAAAACATTTACCCTATATCTCAGTTTTCTTGTTTTTGATCCTCCAATTCAAAGCCTTTTAAAACTGGTAAACTTCCTCTTTCTACATCATATGGCTCTTTTCATAACTAAATTACTCAAAACCTTGTATTTAATCTACTTGTAAGCAAACAACTTTATATGTAACATAAAAGGTAGAATCATTTTAGGATAACTTAGAGTTCACCTGAGCAATAGTTGGTTTATCTTAATTTGCTTATTGGTTATGAGAATGAGAAGAGTAAATTTGTCACTTCCTCAAGGTCACTTTGAGCCAGAAATAGAATTCTGGTTTAAGGTCTGGCTGCTAAACCACACTTCCTCTGCGATGGTAAGCTACCATTGGTAAACTGGTCACTAAGAAACAGAAAATAAGTAGAAAAAGTACAGGGTATTTAAACTATTGTTCCTGCTGCTTTCTCTTTGCCATATTGTTCATCAGCCTATTTTGCCATTTCCTCTTTTGTGGGTTCTATATTGCAGTGATGGGAAGAAACTGCAATAGCTTTGGCAGATAAGGGGGAAAAAACAACTTTTTTCCTATTTCCAACATGAAAGAAATGTTTCATTTTCTTTTCTAATTAAAATATGGGATATAGGCTCACCCTGACTGGCGTGGCTCCACTGATTGGACATTGTCCCACTAATCGGAAGGTCACTGGTTCAATTCCCATCAGGGCACATGTCTAGGTTACAAGTTTAATCCTGGGGACAGGATGTAATGAATGTTTCTCTCACATCGATGTTTCTCTCCCTCTCTTTCTTCCTCCCCTTCTAAATACATAAATAAAATATGGGATATAGCCTCAAAAATTAAAATCCTTTTTAAAAATTATCTTGTTAAACTCATTTCTTCTATTTAAATTTTATTGGTATAAACTAACATTTGATTTATAAATTTAAGGCATTTCACTGAGAAATGCATAGGTACCTGCACATATGGCATTTGACATGGCAGAGGGGTTTGTCTAAAGCAGCACTATCAATTTTTTTAACAGTATTTTCAGTTTTATTCCAAACACGCACACACAACAAAGATCGTCATGAGTCATTTCTTGGTTCTACTTGCATTCAGTACTTGCTCTTGAGCAGCTTTCTTTGCTATTACCATCTCAACAAATTCATTATCGTTTCCTCCAGTCCTTCTTTGTCTTGTCCTGCCAGTGTAAAGCGCTTCTGTGAGTTTCCCCCCCATCTTTCAGGTGTACTTACTGGTACATTTTCAAAACCTGTTCCAAAAGCTTCTGTTCTTCTCTTGTCCGAGGGGTAAAATATATGTGCATGGACATTCAAGTCGTTCTGAAGGTGCTGCATTGTCTGCTTGAGGCACCACTGTCTGTTCTTTTAAAAATTTATCAAAAGTCTTTTTTGTTTACATCATTTTCTCAAAGAGGGTCGAGTGTTTGAAAACTCTTTGTGTTGGTGATAACATCTTTGGCAGTTCTAAGAATGCATATTCATGCAATGAGCAATAACATCCCATCTTGAATTTGTTGCAGCAGGGAAGAGGTTCACAACTTTAATTAATAACTGCAGATCATATTGTGACCAATTTCCATTTCCACCAGTTATTTCTTAGATGCTTGTCACATGTGTGCCTCAGCTTCTTCTTTCACTTTTCTAAATTTCACATGTCTTTCTATTTTTCCAGGGCATCCCTTCCTACTTTTTTTGTAAAAGATGTGTTTCATTCAAACACTGTGAACTTGCTAGTTCAAGGTGATCACAAAGTTTTTCCCACTTCTATCATTTTAACCCACTCTGCCTCATTGTCAGAAAAGTGATTCCAAATTTTGTATGAGTTTTGAAGTTTTTGCCTTTCCTTTCTAATGGCTTTTTTGCCTGGATATCTTTTTTCTTCTCTGCCAATAATTCCTGTTGTCTAACTTCCTCTTCTTTCCCTTTAGCTAATGGAGTAGCTTCTAATTGAGCTTGTCTTCATTTTCTTTAGCTTCTTGCTCCTTCCACTGTGCTTCTGCTTTGGCTTCTTTTCTGCTCCTTTCTTGGCCTTTTCTTGTTCCTTAAAAATTTTTTTTTTGCTGGGGGCGTGGTCACAGCTATATGTGTTATCACATAATGTTCTCATACTGTCCATTTCTTCTTTTTTTCCTTTGTGCCCTTGTTGCTCTGTTTTTCTTTTCTTTTTTTAAAAAGTTAATCTTTATTGTATTTTTTCCTTTACCACTTAGTCTCCGTATACCCCCGGAAGCCTCAGCAACCACCACACTATTTTCCATGTCCATGTGTTCTGCTTTTCAATCTTTCTCCTCTCATCACCACACTCTGCCTTTTCTTTTCCATTTTCATCTAAATGACAAAATTCTTTCCTTGAAAAAAATAATGAAAGAAATCTTCCCTAATTTGGTGAAAGAAATAGACATACAAGTCCAGGAAGCACAGAGAGTCCTAAACAAGAGAGATGCAAAGAGGACCATACCAAGACATATCATAATTAAAATACCAAAGGTTAAAGATAAAGACAGAATCTTAAAAGCAGCAAGAGAAAAACAGTTAGTTACCTACAGGGGAGTTCTCATAAGACTCTCAGCTGATTTCTCACATGAAACTTTGCAGGCTAGAAGGGATGCACAAGAAATATTCAAAGTCATGAAAAGCCAGGACCTACAGCCAAGACTGCTCTACCCAGCGAAGCTATCATTTAGAATCAAAGGGCAGATAAAGAGCTTCCCAGACAAGAAAAACTAAAGGAGTTCATCATCACCAAAACATTATTATATGAAATGCCAAAGGGACTTATTTAAGAAAAAGAAGATCAAAATTACGAGCAATAAAATAGCAAAAAATACATGTCTATCAACAATTGAATCTAAAAAACAAAGTAAGCAAACAAGAGCAACAGAGACAGAATCATGTATATGGAGAGAGTTTTGATGGTTGCCAGATGGGGAGGATATAGGGGAATGGGTGAAGAGGTGAGGGTATTTAAGACATACAAAAAGGTAGTCATGGAATAGCCATGGGGATATAGAGTACAGTATAGGAAATGGAGAAGCCAAAGAACCTTTACACATGACCTACGGACATGAACAGCAGTGTGAAGATTGCCTGAGGGAGTAGGGATGCTGGAGGGGGCAGAGGGGGAAAAATCAGGACAACTGTAATAGCATAATCAATAAAATATAATTATAAAAAAACCAAATCTTTTCAAGAATCAAAATTATAGCAGAAAAAATAAAATGTATCTGTATCTTCAAATGAGCTCTTCATGTTATCAAGTCCGTGACATTTTAAAAATTTGATCATCTGGAATTCATTTCTAACACAGGGATAAATACTTCAAAGAAACTGTCCTTTGTTTTACTTTTAGAAGGAACTGAGTTATTAAAAGTACTCTGATCTGCCTCTGTGCAGCTTGGTACCTTACATGGCCAAGTCTAAGTACTGCATAATGATCTTGGTTCTTCCAGTTCTGGGATCAAGTGTTTTCAGCAAGGAAAATTCTTCTAACTACAATTCTCCATTTTCTGATTCCTCTGACAACTCTATCTCATCCTCTAGTTCCTGAAAAGAGGCAGTAGCATTTGTTTCTCTTCTTAACACAACCTTCAAACTCTCTTCCCACAGGTGCAACTTGACAGAATGTTGAGGCTGTGATTGAAAGAGTTAAAGGGCTTCACTGCACTTCATGGAATAAATCAGAGGCCAGAATGGGGGAGAGAGTGGTGCACTGGGTGACCGCAGCACTCAGCAGGCACAGCATGAGGACCAGGGCCAGCCCCATGGGCACAGCAGTTTGTGTTCAGGAAGGGCACTTAATGTTCCCTTCAGGTCTAGTAGTTCTGCCAGCTACCTTTCTGTAGTGATGGAAATACTCCCTATTTATGCTATATAACAAGGTAGATACATGACCACTTGAGACATGGTTTGTGTGACCAAGTAAAAGAAATTTTGTTTTGGTTAAATCTAAAAACAACCTGTGGCTAGTGGACAGCACAGGACTAAAGCCTGGGTATATCTTTTATTTTAAAAACTGTTTTATTTTAGCCCTGGCTGGTGTGGCTGAGGGGATTGAGTGCTGGCCTGTGAACCAAAGGGTCACAGGTTCAATTTCTAGTCAGGGCACATGCCTGGGTTGCAGGCCAGGTCCCCAGTGTGGGCATGGAAGGGGCAACCACATATTGATGTTTCTCTCCCTCTCTCCTTCCCTTTCCCTCTCTCTAAAAAGAAATCAGTACAATCTTTTAAAAAAAAATACAATAAAATAAAAACTTTTTATTTTAAAACAGACTCATAGGCCCTTGCTGGTGTGGCTCAGTTGTTTGTCATTTTGTATACCAAAGGGTTATGGGTTCATCCTGGATGGGGAACGTATGGGAGGCAACCAATTGATGTGTCTCTCTCACATTGATGTTTCTCTCTCTCCCTTCCTCTCTCTCTAATATCAATAAATGTATTTTTAAAGTTAAAAAATATAAATAAAAATGAACTCACAGGAAGTTGCAAAAATAGTAGAGAGGTCCAGTTTCCCCTGATTTTGTCATACTATGTAACTATACTACAATATCAAAACCAGGAAATTGATACAGGCAGCTTTCTTTTCACCTTTTTAACACTCTCACAAAGCAGAAGTTTTAGCTTTGATAAATTCCTATGTGTCTTTTTTTTCTTTAATGTTTATGCTTTAGGTGTCATGGCTAAGAACTTTTGACTAAGCATTAGGTCCTCAAGATTTCTCCTGTTTTCTTTTGAAAGTTTTACAGTTTTATGTTTCACACTTAAACTGATGACCCATTTTGAATTAATTTATGTATTTAATGTAATTTAAGGTTTCAGTTGAGGCTTGTTTTCAATTTGTCTATAGTTATCTGATCACTGTGGCACCATTTACCGAAAAGACAAACTGCGTCACTTTTGCACCTCTCTCAGGAATCAGCTGGCTGTACTTGCGCGGAACTACTTGTCGGTTCTCTGTGCTGTCACATGCATCCATTCATATATCCCTCTGGCAGTACCAGAGAGTCTCGATTACTGTAGCCACATAATGTCTTAAAATTGGGTGGTGTGATTCTCCCCACATCATTCTTCTTTCTCAAAACTGTTTTAGCTATTCTATTTTTTTGCCTTTCCATGTAAATTTTAGAATAATCTTAACTATTTCTACAAAACTCTTGCCAGAATTTTGATAGGAATTGTGTTAAGTCTATTTGTCAGTTTGGGAGAACTGCTGTTTTTATTATATTGATAGTCTTCTAATTCATGAACACAGTAAGTATACCTCTGCATTTATTTAGATTTTTATTACTTTCATCACTAATTTTACATGGACAGTAAAATCTTGGACATTTCTCAAAGCAATATTTTTTTCTGATATAATTCCTCAGGCAAGAGAAACAAAGAAAAAATAAACACATGGGACTACACCAAACTAAAAAGGTTTTGCATGCAAAGAGACTATCAACAAAATAAAAAGACAATCCACTGAATGACAGACCATATTCACTGATACAGCTGATAAGGGGTTAATCGAAAATATAAACAACTTATAAAACTCAACACCAAAAAAATCCCCAAACAATCCAACCAAAAAATGGGCAAAGCACCAGAATACACTTCTCCAAAGATGACATACAGGTGGCAAATAGACATATGAAAAGATGCTAAATGTCACTAATCATCAGAGAGATGCAAATTAAAACCACAATGAGATATCACCTCACATGGGTCAGAATGGCTATCATCAATAAATCTACAACCAAAAGTGCTGGCTAGGATGTGGAGAAAGGGGAACCCTTTTACACTGTTATTGGAAATGCAGGTTGGTGCAGCCACTGTGGAAAGCAGTATGGAGTTACCTCAAAAAATTAAAAATGGAACTGCCTTGGACCCAGTGATTCTATTTCTGGGAATTTATCCAAAGAAATCTAATATGCTAATTTGAAAGAATACATGCCCTACTACGTACACTGCAGCATTATTTACAATAGCCAAGATTTGGAAGCAGCCAAAGTGTCCATCAGTAGATGAGTGGCTCAAACAACTATGGAATATTTATACAATGGAATACTACTCGTCCATAAAAAAGAAGAAAAGTTTATCCTTTACGACAACATAGATGGACCTGGAGAACATTATGCTAAGTGAAATAAGCCAGTCAGAGAAAGACAAATACCATGTGATTTCACTCATATGTGGAATCTAATGAACACACTGAACTAACATGCAAAATAGTGACAGACTCGTAGATAGAGAGCAGGCTGACAGCTCTGGGGGTGGGGGAAGGGGTACAGTGATCGAGCAAAAAAGAAAAAGAACTTATGGACAACAGTGTGGTGATTGCATGGGAGGGGAGGACAGTGGGTGGAACTGGAAGAGGGTGTAACAGGGATAAAGGGTAATGGAAAAAATACAATAAAAATAAATTATTAAGGAAAAAATGAAGAAAAACTTAAATAAAGAACTGAGGAAAGAGAAAAAAGAAGGAAGTGCATTATTAGTCACACTAGACAACTTCAGATGTGAGAGAATAGAACTAAAAGCAAGAGAAACTAGTGTTGCCCCCAAAACATTTTTACAATCAAATGAATGAAAATATTCAAATTGTCTCAATACTGAACAACTTATCAGTGCCACATGATACCCAAACCCAAAAGCATGAAACCAAAGCTAAAAACAGGAACTAAAGTTAAAGGGAAAAGATTTAATTAATATCCCTCAGATTCTATGAGTCTTTAAAATGACAAGATATATTTAAACTCCATTGAATCACTATTGTAATAAAGAATTAACTTGATTTTTTAAAAGAGTATCAAATTGGATAGGGAAAAATTTACCAACGTCAGTGCTTGACAAATTCAGGAAGCCATTTACTAGCCTGTATGAGCTAAGCTAATAGACAACTGGGGCAAACAAGCAAACGGAGGAGCAGCTCCTGCCGTCATCTGTTTTGTTGCCTCCTGCCAATCTAGAAGCAGCTGCACCCAGAAGCTCCAAATGGCAGAAAACCTTGAGATTCTTTCATCCCGATATGACCCTCTGCCTTTACCACAATCATTTCGACAATGCACCCGAGTCTGCCTTTCATTGTTCACAACTCTTAAGCAGCATTTAGTCTGTATCTAAGAAGGGGAGTCTATGAAAGGAGACTACTTTTCTCCATTTGGTAATATACAGTATAAGGGAACCTTTACTGAAAATAAAGTCAAGTGTTAAGACCAAATGATATGGGTACATGTGTTTGGATGTCCCCACGACATGCAAATCTTTACACAACCAAATGCACTGAAGAGTATTATTCTGTTGATGAGAAATTTTAAAATTTAATTCTACCAAAGAAAGGGAAATGATTTCTGTCCACAAGTGAAATACAACATTTGAAATTCCCACAGATATGAGGCTCTGTACACATAAATGTTTTCTTTCAAACCTCCTTTCAGAGCTTGAACCTTTCTTCAAATGAGGAACAAATGTTTTACCAACTCATAACTTTAGCCAAGAGTGTCTTTTCAATATTAAAAACAAAAACAACAAACCTTAAACTAGGGAGGGTTAACAATAGCCACAAATTCTTTGTCACTACTCCCAAGAGGTGGGGTCTATTTCTCCACCTGCTTGAACCTGCGCTGGGCCTATGACTGTTCATCCAACAGTAAAAGACATAAATGACATTGCTCCAGTTCTGGGTTGAATCTTCAGGAGCCCACCAACTTCTGCTTCCTCAACTTTGACATCCAGGTGCTAAACAGTGAGAAGGCTCAAGCAGCTACATGCATGAAACAGGCCTACATGGAGGAGACTCAAGGCCCCAGCTGACAGAGTCAACTTGCAGGCCTCCGAGCGAGCTATCTGGGAAAGAAATCCTACAGCCCTAATCAAGTTGTCCCGGCTGACAACACACAGACCAAGATGAGCCATCCTTATCAAACCCTGCCCCAGGTTCCAAAATTGTGAGTGAGAAGATAAATGTTTTTTTTCTCAGCCCTAAAATTTGGAGGTGACTTGTTAGGCAGTGATAGCTAACTCAAACAAAATTGGTTACCAGAAGTGGGGCTCCACTGTCAGAAAAACCTACGCTATGTACTGGTTTGGGTCCCAATGGTGAGCAGAAAATGGAGGAAGAGTCTTGAGGGGACTGTTAAAGATTTTAAAAAGTGAAGAAATGTTTTCGGTGGTTGAAGAAAGGGAACCTACGTTATGTACTGGCAGAATAATTAGCAAACCCACTGCATGCAGTAATGTGGAGGGTGGAAGGGTTACACAATGAACTCATGGATCTGACTAAGGAGAATTCCAGGAAGAATGTTGAAAGTACCAACTGGCTTTTTTTAGCTGCCTGTGATAAAATACAGGGGTAGTGAGATGAACTAAAATAAAAACAAAACTGTTTAGTTTGTTTCCAAGCAGAATTTAGAGGAAATAAATATAAAGGAGTCAGACTTGATGGGTTCAAAAATAAAACTACTCCTCATTTCAGCATCTTAGCATAGCAAAAGACCCATGAAGTAAGAAATAGCTCAGAGCATAGATCAATCCTGTGCTGCCAGGAAAATGTGGCCTCAAGGATGTGGTTATACAACCCTTGATGAACCTCATAAAGATTCTAGGTGGTTCCTCATAGACTCTTTCCATTTAGACCAGTGGTTCTAAAACTGTGTGTGTTTTGAACGTAGCTTGGTGTTAGGGTAGGGGTGTTGTTAAAACCTGGATTGCTGGGCTAGATCCTGACAGTTTTGATTCAGCAGATCTAAAATAAGGTCTGACTGCTGTAGTCTATTCCCAGGTGATGCTAATGTTGCTGATACAGACACCACTTTGCGAGACACAGAGGTAGAACAAAAGGCTTTAAAGAATTTTAAGGGTGCATCTTAATGACCATCTCTACCAAACACTAGAGCTTCTAAGAATCTTAAAGGCAGTCCAAGGTAGAGAGAGCCCTGTCTCAAAGAGATTTTTGGAAATGGTTTTAATCTAATGCTGTGAACCCCAAAGAGACACATGGGAAAAACCACAAAGACTTTGAGAAATACATCAGTAGAAGCATTATTAGTCTGGACTCAAAAGACCGAAACAGTTTAAAATAAAAAAAATATCAAAGCCTATTTAAATAGGAAGAGTCTGTAAACATGAACCATTTCTTTTGGAAAAGTAAGAAGATTCAGAAAACTCAGCCAAGAGCCTAAAGGATGTAGATAAGAGCCATACAGAACCACCCAAGTTATAAACTGGTCCCTAAACAAGGAACCACTGGCATATACGTAGCTGGATTTCAGAATTGCTGTGGATCAGGGACTGCTATGTGCCCCAAAGTCCCTCTTCTGCCTTTTATAAAATTCACATACCATACAATTCACCCCAAGTCTGCAATTCAAAGATTTTTAGTATATTCAAAGATAGACTAAATTTTAGAACATTTTTACCACCTCAAAAGGAAATCTGTACAGTTTAGTTATCCCCCACTCCCCTCCATTCATCATCCCCACCAGCCCTAAGAAATCACTAATGTACTTTCTATCTCTATAGATTTGCCTCTTCTGTGCATTTCCTATCAATGGGATATACAAAGTGTGGCGTTTCATGACTGGCTTCTTTCACTTAGCTTATCTGGTATGTTCAACCATGCTGTAAGTATACATTAGTACTACATTCCACTGTATGGAAATCCTAAATTTTATTTATCAATTTTTCAGTTGGTGGATTTTTGGGCTGTTTCCTCCTTTTGTCTATTATAATGTCACTGTGAACATTCATGTACAAGTTTTGTACGGACATGTTTTCCATTCTCTTGGGTATATGCTTAGGTATGGAATTACTGCGTCCTATGGCAGGGTTTTAACCCTTTGTGGGTTAAACCTTAAAAGGTTTTAACCTTTTGTGAAACTGACAGACTGTTTCTGTAGTGACTGCATCTTTTTACAGTCCCACCAGCAATGTTTCAGGATGCTAATTGCTTCACAGCCTCTGATACCTTTTTGAAGATAGATGTCTGTTTCAGTCTTTGTCGCAATTTTCCTGTCCGTGCCTTACTATGTTAGGTGGGGAGGAGCAAATCATTTGCCCCTTTAATTCACAGCTATTCACTTCGAGAGTAGCTGTACTCAAAGAGCCTCATCTTTGACCTGATTTAGATGATGAGATCCTGAACTCAAGCTGATGTAGTAATGCAGCAAGACTGTGATGGTCTTGCGTGCACATCAGCATACTTTGCATGTGTGAGAGGTCAGGAAGCACATCCTGGTAAACTTATTTAGGTGATCACCTCCACTGAACTACACTTCTGGTTATTCATGTCCTTGTATGGTCCCTTCTCACACTGACTCTGGGATGGGCCTTTTACTGAGTAGACCATTATATAGCAGAAACGATTCAGTGCAAATTCTGGGCTTAGCCCTTAATCAGCTGGGCAGCATCCACTTCTTCCCTTTTGGAACCCAGACACCACAAGGCAACCCAAGCAGCCACTGGGTCCCAGGTGAGCTCTTATCCAAGCCTCAGAGGACAACAGCCATTCCAGCATCCAGCCAACACCACATGAAGCATAACTGCCAGGTCAACCCACTGAATCCTGAGGTTATAAATTGCTGTTTTAAGCCATTAAATGTTGGGATGGTTTATTAAACTGCAATAAATAACCAAAATGCAGGCCCTTTTTGGTATATTTTGAACTTCAACTCTCTCTGGTCCTGACAAGCTAGTTACTTATGAAGAAATGTAATGTGGAATAAACTTTTTTTTCTGCCAAAAATGTAATGCATTATACTTAGGACCAATTTAATAAACATTTAAGCAGATGAAATATACTTTCTAAATCTCAGGAAACTTTTCCTAGAGTCTATCCTAGAAAATGACCTTAGAATAAAAAATGACAAAACTTAAGAGTTTTCACTTTCAGTAGAAAGCAATGAGCAGCTACACAAGCCATCAGGGAGGACTGGCCAAGGATGGGAGATCACAGGATTGACTGACATCTCTTGATGTTCAGCAAGGCACCAGGGATACAGACGAATCCAAGGAAAGGCCCTGTGTATCACATAAATTCACCATAGGAATTTGAAAGTCAGCAGGAGATACACAGAAGCAATCTGTGATAGTAGCCAGGGAATCCTCAAGGCACAATTACAGGGTTAAGATGGCAGGTCTTCCAAAGCCTGTTGTTATGGCAACCAGCAAAGATTCTTTTTAACATCAGTAACTCCAATAAAAATTTGTAAGCTCTGCTTTCTCTTATGCTGATGCAGCTGCTGCCCTCCTGTTTAGCTGCTTTGGATTTAAAGGGCTCTGACGTATCTGATCCAGTCACCATGTCTTTTGGCCCATGGGTGGATGGCCACGATGGCACACAGGGAGCCCGGGGGCTTTCTGCATCTCAAGAATGGGGGCAATCATAGCAAGTCCCTCATAAGATGGTCTTCTTCTAATATTCACAGACTAGTGCTTTTAAAAGTCCCAGACACTCAGTAAACACTCTATAGTACACTATCAATACATATTTGTTAAATTAGAAATGTATCTGCCCTGAAAATGACTTTCAAGGAAAAAAAAATAAATATAAGAATATCAAATCACAAGTCTACTAATAGGGAACTGGCTTAAACAAATTGTGGTGCAGCTATACATTGAAACATTATGCTGCCTTAAAAGATATAAGAAAATAAAGGAAGAACATTCAAAAAGATTTAATATGGAAACCCTTAACATAAAAAAATGAAAAACTAAGTTGAAAAAACATATAACTCCATGTTTAAAATAATTATATACTGTTTGCATACGCGTAGAAAAAAATTATATACTGTTTGTATACATGTAGATACCACTAGTCTAAACAGCCATCACAATCTGGATAGGAATTTTACTTTCTAAATAATATATTGCTGTAATTTTTTAAAGAAATCATAAGTACAGATAACTCTTACAATCAGAGAAACATTAATGTAAAGGCACATAGAAACCCTTAAAACATAGCATGCTTTTACCTGAATTCATCACACAGTTTTCAGGGCTCACTCCCTTTTAGCACACATGCAGCTCAGGTCTGCTTTTAGAACAGTGCCAGAAGCTGCTACATGAGCTGTTTCCTGTATCGGCAGCTATTTTTAATTAATGAACATTTTGTTGTAAGAGTTCACTGGAAAATAAAAACACCACCATTTCTGGATGTTAAACTACAGAAACACTCTCTAAAACACAATGAAAGGTTTAAGTTAAAAAAAAAGTACTCTATTTTAGGTAGCATTTGATGATATGTGGCCTTTAATGTTAAGCACTTTATTTCTACTGTGATACTGAGATAAAGTCATCTCATTAAAAACTCAAGGAGCAGATCTAAATTTTATTTGCTTAATTTCACCTAGAAAAAAGAATACAACATTCTTCACATAGTAGGCACTCAAATGTGAGCTGCAGGAAAATCAGAGGTAAGAGAGATGAAAGAGAAGAATATGGAGACAAGATTTCTTTTAAAGCAAATATTTATGAAGCAATTATGTGCAAAAAACTGTTCTACACTTACTAAAAGAGTTAAAATTGTTGTTGCTCTATCTGAAAGTATAAATAGCAACATAATCACCCCCTCTACTTTATGAGATTGTCCCAAAGTTGATATGAGATAATATGGCTCAAAAGATAGCTGCTATAAAAAACAAATTACATTTTTTCTCTCATCTCTTCCAATTCTTCAACCCATGGGTTGCGCAGCACCACAGTCCTCTGAAGGGCCAGCTACAGTGAGAGGCTGCATAGCAAGGCCTGAGTTCCAAAGGTCCCACCCCAAGCAGTTCCCCCATAGAATGGAGATGGGATTTTCCTGTAGACCTAGGAGAAGGTTCTAAGAAGGTCCCCACTACCCCATGTATGGCAATGTGCAGTCCAGTCACAAAAAAGGGTTTATTGTTCTCTTGCCACGCTATAATCCTCATGACAGAGGACAATCCACCCAATTATACTAAACTCTACTTCACACCCTCTTCACTCACCACTTCCCTAAATTCTTTGCATGTGTAAGCTGCTTCATGATTTTTAAAGTGTTTTCTTATCCACCAATTTGACTCAAACAGGTTAGACAACTTCTACCTTATACGTTTAACTAAAAATGCTGGCATTTGAGAGAAATTCTGAGGTTGGGGTGGGTTCAACATATGGCCCCCATGGGGTGGTGAAGGCTGATGTCCTTGAAGGGGCTTTTACACCTGTAGTACCGCCCTCCGTGTTGCTGTGATGGTTAATTCCATGCATCAACTGGAGGATGTTTTTGGATGAGATTAACACTGAAATCTGTGAACTCTGAGTAAGCAAATTGCTCTCCATAATCAGTCAAGACTGAATAAAACAAAGGCCTGAGCAAGAGAAAATTCTCCAGCAGGCTGCCTTGGGATTTCAATTTGCACCACTGTCTTTCCTGGGTATTGAACCTGCTGGCACACACTGCAGATCTGAGCTTGCCAGGCTCCATAAACACAAGCCAATTCCTTATAAAATACTTGTGCGCACGCACACACAGACACCCTATTGGTTCTGTTTTTCTGAAGAATCCTAACTAATTCAGGTAGTCCCTTTGAGTCATAACCTGGCTACCAGCAGTTTAATATCCACACAGGAAGAGTTATTCAACGAGGTTCAAATGGCCTCCTATGACTAGGGTAAGCCTGACCTTTTTTAAAAATGTAAATATATTGTATTGATTATGCTATTACAGTTGTCCCAGTTTCCCCCTTTTCCCCCCTCCACCCAGTACCCCCCATTCCCTCCAGTAATTCCACCCTTAGTTCATGTCTATGGGTCATGTATATATGTTTTTTGGCTACACCATTTCCTATACTTTTCTTAACCTTCCCCGGTCTATTCTGTACCTACCAATTTATACTTCTTTGTCCCTGTACTTTTTCCCCATTCTCCCCCTCTCACCTCCTAACTGATAACCCTCCAAATGACCTCCATACCTATGATTCTGTGTCCATTCTGCTTGTTTGCTTAGTTTGTTCTTTAGATCCAATTGTTGATAGTTGTGAATTCATTGCCATTTTAGTGTTCATAGTTTTGATATCCTTTTTCTTAAATAAATTCCTGTAACATTTCATATAATAAGGGCTTGATGATTGAACTCCTTTAGCTTTACCTTGTCTGGGAAGCAATTTATCTGCCCTTCCATTCTAAATGACAGCTTTGCTGGATAGAGCAATCTAGGTTGCAGGTCCTTGCTTTTCATCACTTTGAATACTTCTTTCCAGCCCCTTCTTGCCTGCAAGGTTTTTTTTGTTTGTGTTTTTTTTTTTTTTTTTGAGAAATCAGCTGATAATCTTATGGGCACACCTTTGTAGGTAACTCTCTGCTTTTCTCTTGCTGCTTGTAAAGATTCTCTATCTTTAACCTTTGGTATTTTAATTATGATGTGTTTTGGTGTGGTCCTCTTTGCATGTCTCTTGTTTAGGACTCTCTGTTCTTCCTGGACTTATATGTCTATTTCCTTCACCAAATTAGAAAAGTTTTGTTTCATTGTTTTTTCAAATAAGTTTTCAATTTTGTGCTGTCCCTCTTCTCCTTCTGGCACCCCTATGATTAGAATGTTGGTACATTTGAAGATGTCCTAGAGATTCCTTAGCCTATTCTCACTTTAAATTTTTTTTTTCTTTTTGTTGTCCTGATTGAATGTTTCTTTTCTTCCTTATGTTCCAAATCATTGATTTGATTCTCTGCTTCAACCACTCCACTGTTGGTTCCCTGTAAATTTTTCTTGATTTCATTTAGTAAACTTCATATCTGCCTGGGTCTTTTTTATGCTGTTGAAGTACCCCATGAGTAATAACCAATGTTTTAAACTCTGCATCCGACAGAATGCTTATTGCCATTTTGTTTAGTTCTTTTTCTAGAGTTTTGTTCTGTTCTTTCATTTGGGCCATATTTCTTTGTCTCCTCATTTTGGCAGCCTCCCTGTGTTTGTTTCTGTGTATTAGGTAGAGCTGCTTTGATTCCCTGTCTTAGTTAACATGACCTATTGTAGAAAAGCACACTGGTAAGTTGGATGGGGTGGAGCCTCAAGTAATCACCAGGGTGGGGCATCCCGTGTTGCTGCTCTGTGGCTCCATGTGGGGGAGAGCTCCAAGAGGGAAACATGCCACTGCCTGGCCTCTGTAGTTTTGTCCAGGAGGAAGGTGTCCCCTGGCACTCGCCCTGATACCAGACACTTCCATTTCTCCCCTTATGCAACTGGTGCCCTTCCAGCTGTTGCCTTGGTGCTGAAGCCCAGAGGGAGTGAGTCTGTGTAAGTCCCAAGTCCATTGTGAGCCCTTTAAGAGGAGAGACCTGAGAATCCTGCAGTTTCTTCTGCCACCCCAACCACCACTGGTTTTTACAGCCCGAAGTTATGGGGGCTTACATTCCTGGTGCAGGGACCCTGGGCAGGGTGGTCTGGTGTGGGGCTGGGATCCCTTGCTCCCAAGGTATCCCTCCCAGTTTTTATCCACCACATGTGGGTGTGGGATTGCCTGTTCCACGTCTCTGTGCCTCTCCATTCCTTTCCACATCTCTGCCTCTCCTACTCACCAGGATGAATGTGGCTTCTTAAATTCTTTGGATGTCAGACTTCCGTACAGCTCAATTTTCTGACAGTCCTGGGTAATAATTTGTTTTGTGGTCTAAATGTAATTTTTGCTGTGGTTGTGTGAGGAGGCAAGCTGTGTTTATCTGCATTTCCATCTTGACCGAAGTCCTGTGTCCAACCTTTCTTTCTACCACGGTGCTTCCAGCAAAACATGCTGTGTAGGGTTGCATGAATATACCTGAAGTAGGTACAGCTAGGCATATCTTATTATCCCTCACTTATTAGATTCCTAAGAAGAGAAATGGTTTCTGAAAGCAATTCATACTCTGCTCAAAGCTTAAACTCATGAATATAAAATTCTGATAGATAGATAAGCCTGAGCAATGTGAGGTCATTGTGGAAATAAGAGGAAACAACACAGCAACAGCAGAAAGCACAGTGACCCCAGACTCCGTGCTTCACACACATTATCTCCATCACAAATGACTGACTCATTCATGCCTGCCCCAAAGAACTCAATATTAACAGACATCAACCTAAACAGTGGTGGATCTTCTCCATCCAGTTCTGATCCCTGTCACCAACCTATGCTTGGTTAAGCAAATGACCACCTGGAAATGTGCGACCTTGCAGTTAGGTTTCATCCTAACAGCGTATCTCATCTTGCTGCTGTCTAATCTGCCCGCCTCCCACACAGCAGCACCCACGAGGTAACCCTTCCCATCACTGACCGTCTCCTTCTTCAGGCTCTACTTCTGGTCCCTGATGCATATCTTCCCATGAAGATGGTGCCCATAGCCAACCCTGAAAATTGTACCTTTTTCTTCCCAAACCAATGTTTCAAAGGATTTCTTATGTGTAAACATTTTAAGAGTATACTTTCTACCATTTTCAATTGTGTTCGCTTTCTCCCCTTTGCCTCCCATTTCCACAATGATTCCTGCCCAGTGGCCACTATGCCTCTCTAGCTTTAAGCCCTCTCACAAACTGAAGCTGCAGGTAGAACTATTACTATATGCAGTTTAGAGGTGAGAAATGGGCAAAAAGAGTTGAAGCAACCTGTACAAGTTCAGACTGTATGTTATCAATGAGACTACAACTAGGACCTATTTTCTATTGACTCCTAGTTTCATGATGATTTCTCAGGGAGCCAATATAACAATTATTAAAAGCACAGGATCACAAATCAGATTATACTTATTCCACCACTTATCAAAGTATGACCCACAATATTAAGCTAACCTGTCAGTGGCTTGGTTTTCTCATCTGTAAAAATTGTAATAATAATGGTATCTATCTTCACTGGGATTTTTGAGATTTCATATAAGATGTGTCAGCCACTTTGAATAACACATGGAACCCAGGAAGCTGTCAACAAACTTTATCCATTCTTTTTCATCTTATTTAAGAAGCCTCTCAATGGTTATTTCATGTAAATGCACTACTCACCTTTTTCCTTTTTTAAAAATCTTTTGTAGGATCAAAAATTTCAGCTGGATGAGGCCAAAATACATTCAGAAACTATGTCTAACCCAGTGTTTATGTACATGGTATGCTTCATTGGGGGCATGCTTCATTGGGTGACATGCAAATTAAGTGTTTTAGCAAAACTTTAACAGAAACTGGGGACAGAAAGGAATATCCCAACTCAGACTTCTGGACAAGATGGAGGCGTAGCTGGACACACTATGCCTCCTCTCACAACCAAGATTAAGGACAACAAAAATATATAACCAAAAAGAAAAAGAAAAGCCAACCAGGACAAAGAGAAAATTGAATTGTGTGGGAGTCCGACAACAACAATTCACCCAGACCGGTAAGAGGGGCGGAGTCAGCGGCTGGCAGAGTCCGTGGCTGGCGGAGCCAGATTGAGGTGGGATAAGCCAGTGGTGGTCCCGGGTGCCCAGTCACTCCAGGTGCACAGGTGGCCAAGCGGACTGTGGACACACATTTGCGCACAGATAAACCAGGTGAAAATGGGCAGCAAGACAGACTGCGCAACTCAGGGCCCCAGTGCCAGGAAGTAAAGCCTAAAAGCACCCATTGAAAATACTCGTAGGAGCTGAAGTGCCGGGATGGAGTCCCAGCCTCACAGGAGAGTTCACTGGGGAGACCCATGGGGTCCTGGAACGTGTGCAGGCCCACCCACCTGGGAATCAGCACCAGAGGGGTCCAGCTTGCTTGGGGGAAGTGGTGGAAGTGGCTGAAATCTGGCAGAGAGTGGGGCAAGCGCCATTGTTCCCTCTTGGACCCCTCCCCCACTTCTAGCATCACAACCCAGCTACTGGGCTGCCTCACCCTGATGAACACCTAAGGCTCTGCCCCTCACTACGTAACAGCCATGACCAGACAAAAACAAAAAAACCAAAACCAAGGATGGCTCGAAAGGGAGAACAGACTGGGGCCCCAGAACTAATTCATCTGAGCGACGAGGAGGTGGTCAACCAATCAGATGCAGAGCTCATAGCACTGATAGCCAACCAATCAGAAGCACAGTTCAAAGCTCTAGTGATTAGGAAGCTCACAGAATTGGTTGATTTTGGTCACAAATTAGAGGAACAAATGAAGGCTACAATAAGTGAAATGAAGAAAAACGCACAGGGAACCAATAATGATGGGAAGAAAACTGGGACTCAAATCAATGGAGTGGACCAGAAGGAAGAAACAAACAAACAACCAAACAGAAGAGAATGAAGAAACAAGAATTAAAAAAAATGAGGAGAGGCTTAGGAACCTCCAGGACATCTTTAAACATCCCAGCATCCGAATTATAGGGCTACCAGAAGGGGAAGAGGAAGAGCAACCAGTGGAAAACTTATTTGAACAAATAATAAAGGAGAACTTCCCCAATCTGGCAAAGGAAATAGTCTTCCAGGAAGTCCAGGAAGCTCAGAGAGTCCCAAAGAAGGTGGACCCAAGGAGGAACACACCAAGGTACATCATAATTACACTAGCCAAGATTAAAATGAAGGAGAGAATTCTAGAAGCAGCAAGGGATAAAGGCAGAGTCACCTACAAAGGAGTTCCCATCAGACTGTCAGCAGATTTCTTAAAAGAGACCTTGCAGGCAAGAAGAGGCTGGAAAGAGGTATTCCAAGTCATGAAAGTCAAGGACCTACATCCAAGATTACTCTATCCAGCAAAGCTGTCATTTAGAATGGAAGGGAAGATAAAGTGCTTCTCAGATAAGGTCAAGTTCAAGGAGTTCATCATCACCAAGCCCTTATTATATGAAATGTTAAAGGGACTTATCTAAGAAAAAGAAGATAAAAAATAGGACAGTAAAAAGACAGCAAACTCGTAGATATTAACAACCACACCTAAAACTAAAGCAAACTAAGCAAACAAGTAGAACAGGAACAGAAACACAGAAATGGAGATCACATGGAGGGTTTGCAAGAGGGGAGTGGGAGGAGGAGAGAGGGAGAAAAGGTACAGAGAATAAGTAGCATTGACAGTGGATAGAAAATAGACAGGGGGAGGGCAAGAATAGTGTGGGAAAAGTAGAAGCTATAGAACTTGTGAAACATGGACATGAACTAAAGGGGGGAATGTGGGTGGGAGGGGAATGATGGGGAGAAATGGAACAACTGTAATAACATAATCAATAAAATATAATTTAAAATTTAAAAAAAAATCCCAACTTAAAGGATATTTCTACTTGTTGAGTTGACTACTTAATGGCTTTGTGAAATACCCAGAAAGTGCAGAGCTTTTCCTAATTGTTCCCTTATGGAATCACTTTGATAGAACACGACAAAACAGTCCCAATGTGGCTACATTCCAATCCCTAGAAACAAATACAAGTGTGATCCTCTTCCTTTGCCATTTTTTGACATTGGGCCTTTACACAAAACATTCAATTATGCTGCCCACATGGAGTGATGCTTCTGCAAAGACACGGGCAGTGGTCAGAAGGCCTGAGTTCTCATTCGAATCCTCACACAGCCTTTTCGACCAGGTCGTACAGCAGTACCACCTGCCCCCTTACTTCACAGATTCCAGGTGTGCCTCACAGACCAAAACCAAACAGACAAAACAAAAACATATTTGTGGAAATTGTATCAATGTTTTCCTTCAATGGAGACTTCCTGACTATCGGAAGTATAAAGTCAAGATGAAAGAGTCGTTTAAACAATGATGCATTTCTTGTACTGTACTCTTTAAACTAATTTGTTTCCCAAAGAATTCCTATTTAGTAATTAATCCACAACAAAGGTGCTCTTTATATTGACATTTTTAATTACACACTACAAAGAATTTTGGAAATCAAGATTTTTAGTAATAAGACAGAGCTGGGCGGAAGCTTTACTTTTACTTACTAGCCAGATAGTAGGTTAGCAAGTAGCTAACCTCTTGAATCCTTGGGTTTTGTTTGCTTGTTTGGTTTTTGGTGGTGGAGGGGTTTTGAATGAAGCACAAATAAGATCACACACACCAAGTCATGAGCAAGAAGGCACCAGTCAGTATCGCTACCCTACTCTATCAGCAGCTAGGGCAGGAGTGTGTTTCCTCCAACAGTTCACACCTGAATTGCCAACGTGGTCTCATGTGGGTTCACTGGGCGATGTGACTTCACACAAGCCCACTGATCCCAGAACTGCAAGACATCAAGAAATGAGGTTAACATTCACCCATAGACAACATACAGGGTTAGTAAAAGTTTTCACAAAAATGTCAGCTGTGATTCAGAGAACTTCCATTGCATTTTCTTTCTGGTCTCACTGACTTTGATCATCACTATGACACAAGTAAGTGTGGTGTGAGCTGACGGAAATGTCAGTGCCTCCCTGGGATGCAACCCAACATCTCTCGAGAGGCATAACCTTCTAGTTTTAAATTTGGCCCCGGATGTAGCTGACCTGGAAAGTCTTCGGTTAAGATAGAAAACCAAATCAAAAGAATGTTTTTCTTAGTATCTTTCTCTCTAAGGCAGAAGATTTTTCAAACTGTGATCCCATCTCATTCAGTGGGTCCGACAGACAATAGCAGAGCACACAGGAGCACATAGGATGAGTTTCATTTCAGACATGAGCACAAACACACCCACACACCACAGACACCTGCACACACAGTATTGTACTGAGTTGAAGGTCAGAATTTTGAAAGCCTTTATTTGAAAGCATAGTTACTGACTGCTCTACTGAAACTAAGTGAAAAAGTATTTACATGTTCAGTTTTCATGGTAACACTACTTTTTAAAAGTCCATTGGTATGAAAGAAACAGAAGACAGTTTAAAATGATGAACTTTTCAGCACTCTGGTTCCAACTGATCATTAGTATGCCCAGAAAACTAATACATTTTCAAGACAAGAGACAAAGATATGAGAAGATTTGCCAGGGAGGGGGCAGGTGCAGAGGGAAAAACAGTTTATTAAATCCAAGTACTGTACTAGATTATCTGCCAGGCACAAAGATAAGCTTTCTTAGGAGATAGGCTTTCTCCTTTCATCCTCTCAATCCTGCAAGGGCCGCAGTGTGGTAGCCACTGTGACTTTGAAGCTTTGCATGTTAAGTGATGACCTAGTGAAGAACGTTTTCTTGTAGTTACAGGACTGGCAAATTTGGTCATTACCACCTATTGACTAGCAGTGTCTGGTTGTGGCTGAACAGGTCCTATATTCAGGATTAGGAATAGTCAGAAGGTAGAATTGAGAACATCTTCCAGATTCTAATTTTTTTCCATAAATAGACTACAGTCAAAACACTACCTTAATTGGCACAGAACTGGAATCCAAAAGCAAGACCAGCCAGTGACTTGCTGTGTGATCTTGCAAAATCCAACTTCTATGGACTTCCATTTGTGCATCTATAAAATCAAAATGACTGTGCCTTACCTCTTTGATGGCAGAGCTTTGCAAAGTTTTTAACAGCTAAGAGTTTATGATTCATGCCTTTAAGATGACACATGCTAAGTAATAAATTCCACCACCAGAAACTTCATCACCAGAGGTAGAATTAAAATAAGTAACAGAGAAGTCCACTCAAGGGCACCAACTCTTTCCCTGTGGCACCCTGACTGGTCTCTCCCTTACTCCTCTCCTGCTGGTATGGCTGACAGGGCTTCCTAATTTTATAGGCCTGCCTACAATTCTTGCCTCTGTCTTGCCACCTAGTGGCATCAGAATTCACATGACTAAAGTAACGTTAACTCCTTGTGTTCAAGAGACAGAAAAGTCGGGGGCCATTCCCTGAGCCAACCTAAGTTCTTTCTCAGCCACAGGCAGGAGCCACAAGGCTCCAGTGTAAAATGGGGATAATACAGTCTCTAATATGTTTCCTAAACAGCTATGCACTGCGCCTGGCATGTGGTAGTTACACTGTCTCCACCATTATCATCCCGGTTCTACTCTCTTGAAACAATGGGGAAGAGGGGTTGTCCCTCAGGCAGCTAAGTATAGCCCCAAGCATTTCTGCACTTACAAAGTACTTCCAGTCTTCTGTCTATTTTTAGAAATCTTTGGTAACCTAGTTGGATACAAATTATGTTTCATTTTTAATAAAAGTATATAGTGGCTTCCTCATAGGTAAAAAAGATATAGGCAGAAAGCAAATGCTAGTGCATGGAAGGATGTCAGCAGCTTTGATTTAAAAGGTGAGCAAACCTTGGAGAGAAGATATAAGTGAAAGTTAATGGCCTTGAACCAGAATAGGGAGAGTCAAGTACAGGAGAAAATAATGTAATAATAGCAATTAATTATTTGAATACTTAAAAGTCTTATATATGTCAACTGCATTTGACGCTCACTAGAAAAGGCAAACCATGGAACAAGCTGTGAAGGCATTTGAGGCTGCCCCATAAAGAATGGAAAAGTAATTTTTCTGCCAACTTTCCTATGCCACAGATGTAGTGTTTACTTATCATTAACCACCTGATATTCTGCAGAAAAAAAAAAACAAACCAAATTCCAAACTAAAAAGGTCACAGTGATGACCTTTAAAAAGCCAAAACGAAGGATAATAGTCACAGAGGCAAGGGCATAAACCAGGAACAACACACGCAGTTACTTCTATTTTAAAAATGTACGACATTCTTGACATTTCCCCAGGAGGGTTTCTGTTTGTTTTATAGCATCTCCCAGTCAGTGCTCTGTGCAAATATGTGGATTCAAATTCCACTCTGTGAGTTGTACAAATTCACAGCAGACAAATAAACCACCTGGCAACAAACCACCAAAATAATCAGAGAAACAGATGAATAAGATGGAAACATTACTACTAAACTCATCAGGCAGAAGCCTCTTAAGCATCGTGGCATTTTTCTTCCCCTCGTTAGCTTCTACCACTGCGGAAACCATTGGAAACATCTGTTACAAGCTGGAGATACATAAATCAGAAGGAGCCACGAAAACCTTTATCTGAAAAGGGCAACAATAGCAGCAAAAATCAGTAAATGTCGTATTTGCACCAGTTTTCGTTGCTTAGTTTTGTTGCTTTTTCCCACATCCTTCAAATTCAGAATAATCATTTTCCAAGAGAAAAATGGTGTTTCCTAACTGAACAGTCTGTTATGAAACATGAACTCAGAAGAATTGATATTAACTTTGAGCATGCCAAGTAAGTTGCGGGCCCCAGACACAGAAACAAGTAACACATATCATATACGGAGTAAGATGTCTCCGGTAAGGTTACTATAAATACAACTTCATAAAAATTTCACTAGTACTAAACTGGAAAAAGGGAGTTACTGGTATTCTTTATCTCAGATTTTCTAATGCCCGGTTATTTAATAGGAACAATATGTAGAAAGCCTGGGTTCTGAAGACACTTCAGCTGAAGAACTGAATCCGCAGCACAGTAACTGTGATGGTGATTTGTAAAATGGTAACATCCACTTCACAGCATTACTGGTGATGTCATGCCACACAGCAGATGCTAAAAAGTAAACCACAGACTACGGTACCTAGTGGAAAGGAAATAGATCCTCATACAACAAAACCCTTTGCCTTAGTTTTACAGCATCTTTTTCTAAACCAGGCATCTCCAATTTGGTGTTACACAACCCACAAAAACTTTTTGACTCTGCACCCTCAAATATTAACATTTATAAATTCTATATATGTACCACTGTATAATATATTACAAAATACACAAAATAGACCTTTAATAAGATGAAACATAGAGATCTCAAGGCGTGATAAAACTGAAGTCAAAGTTCAGACTTAATGACAGTTGATGGCAATTCAGATGTTAAAGAATCTTCATGATAATTCTGATTTTATTTTTTTTGGTCACCTTCTTAACCTATTGCTACCAAACTCAAGGGTTTTCCAGCTTGCAGTGCTCTATTGAAAAATGAGATGCAGTTGTCTCAAAGTAGTTTTTTTTTTTTTTTTACTTACAGTAAGTGAAGGAGACGGGATTCATATTCAAAGCTCTGCCTCCCAGAAGGGAGGCTTAGGCATTGCTTATATGCACTATTTGGTCACTGGACCAGACCTAGAGGATGGAAGTACCGGATGCCCTTCCCGGTCCCTTTCAGCCCTGGGACCCTGACTTTCACTGAAATTTGCATTTGATTAGCACATATACCATTCTCAGCATAAATAACAATGTAATATTTTTAATAGTACCTAATAAGCTGACCATTTTTAAAAATTCTTACATATTTTCAATTACAGTTTACATTCAATATAACATTAGTTTCAGGTGTAGGGCATAGTGATCAGATATTTATACAACTTAGGAAGTGATCACCCTGACATGTCTAGAACCCACCTGGCACCATATACTCATATAGTTATTACAGTATTACTGACTATATTTCTTATGCTGTACTTTACATCCCTGTGACTATTTTGTAACTGCTTATTTCTACTTCTCAATGCTTTTTATCTTTTCCACCCATGATCATTTGTAATGAAATAACCCAGCCCACATGTGCATGCACTCACACATAAACACTCCAAAAGACACAACTTTTGAGGTCTGAGTTCATTGAAGAAAGCCTTGAAGTTCATGGAATGCTGTAACAACACATATTAATTTGACAAGCCAAGCACAGGCTGTCTTTTCTTACAAAAGACCCTAGCAATTAGATATTAGAAATTTCCCTCCACGTGCTACAGATGCTGCGGTGTGTTCATGGTGGATTCTTTTGGCATGCCTTGGACGGACTGGTTCCAAAATGAGGACAATTGTAATGACAAGAGAAGTAATCTAGTTCCTACAGTTTCCCATCTTAAGAGGACCATGACATCTTTAGACATTATTATTTTAGGTGTAGCAGTCTCAAATTAAGTTAGTGGACAAAAATGATTCTAGACACACTGGCTAAAATATAAAATGTCTCACAGTGATTCTCCTTCATTACTACTGATTTCTTGTTTAAAATAAAAACAGTAGGCAAGATTAAACAGAATACTTTTGAAGCTGACCCTGTTTTTCTTGGTTGAAATGATATGTTTACCAATAAGTAACTTTCTAATGATATAATATAGAACACATGAAAAGAAAAGAATAGAAGTCCTATTTTGCTTCTTAAAATCTAAAGGCTCCCAAATAATTTAATTCTTTCATCCAGTACACGCCTGCCCATTATGGAGCTCAGAACAGGTTATACCAGTTCATGTTCTCTCATTTCCATTTTGTCCCAAATATCATCCTGTTGATTCAAAAACAACAAACATTTAAACAAATATTTCTTTTAAAAAGAGTAAGAAAAAGAAGGAGGAGGAAGAGGATCAGGAGGGAGAGGAAGAGGAAGCAGGAGGAAGAGGAGTGGAAGGGGGAGGAAGAGGAGGTAGGAGGAGGGCCCAGCTCATTAGCTGACTGAAGACCTTTGTGTCTCACAGACAAAAGGGGAGGCAGAAATCTCAGAGGAGGCATACAAAAATGGCAGATTATTTGTTCATGGGGATTTCCATTTTAAAGGACTGCATTCTTTTATGCAAAAAAAAAAAAAAAAAACTACTAGACTTCTCTAGAATACATGGCAGCACTAATTTTTCTTACTGTCCATCAGTTCTTTCAGATTAACTTTTGATTATGTACTTTGATTGTATCTCTGGATTATGTCTCTGGATTAAGAACATTCAAGGATAAAAGAACATGACCTGAACTTTAAGAGGTTTTGGTTGAAACAGATCCAAAGTTAAACTAATGACAATAACAATTATGTTAATCTTATAAATAAGGTTATAAATAAATCCTCCCACCAGTTCCTTTGCCTTGTGAACTGACCTTTGAGTTTTGAGCAGAATAAATTCCCTTAAAAGTGGCAATTCCAGAAGAATCAAGGAGCATCGTTCTTTTACTATAATACTTTCTCCAAGTCACTAGATAGCAATTATTCAGGTGCCAGGAGAACAGAAGAAAAATAGACGATAGGATGACTGCTCACCCACTGTCCCCTTTAAACTCCTTCACAATCCCTATTCTCCTGAAGCCAGCAATTGTCACGGCATGAGTACATTTTGATCACATCTAAAAGTATCCAATTACCATGAAAACAAAAAACCTGGCATAACGTATTCCCTGAATTTCAACCAATTTTAGATTGTTTTTAATAAAAGCTTTAGGAGAGCTGTAACATTGCTAATGATTTCGTTCAAATTATATTTAAACAAACTTAACATAGTATTTTAGCAATGGCACCCGCTGGAAATAAGAGACCTAAACTCACTGTTCAGGACAGTAATGTTCGTGGAGCATTTGCACAAAACAACTGTGGTTGGCAAAGGGACAAATACCTACCCATTAAAATGATTAATTCCTTTTACTTTCTTAATCGTTAGACTACTGCTATGGCTATCACAATAACTACTGTTTTTAAATACAAAGGAAATAACACAATCCCAAAATCGTATTCTGTAGGATTCTGTGACTCTCAGCTGTTATTTTTTTCATTTCCAGTTCAACATTATGATTCAGAGAACAAATATTTTCATGCAGCCCAAGTCTGGTAAAATGAGAAAGACCAAATTTCCTTATTCAGAATCCAGATAGTTGAACTAGATTATGCTGCCTCCTAGAGGCCAAAGGCACATAAAACACCTCTATACCCATCACAATGTCTTCTTTTAAGGAACATCACAAATCCTTAAATTCTTCTTGACAATGACCAAATAAAACATGTCCTGCTTATTTTCTTATATTAAGTGATCCTTTCCCTAATTTATAGGTAGATATCTACTTGCATTAAAAAAAGCGAAAATGGTTAGGGAAAAAGTCCACTGCAAATGATCCACCCTGAAGAGAGAGAATGGCATAGATAATCAGCTGTCAACCACAGAAACAGAATATTAATAAATGCAAACATTTAAAATGGTATATGTTAAGCTTAAATACAATTATCCTGATAGTTTACAGCCATATGACTAAAAAAAGCTCTAAGTAACAAAATAAAATTTTATCTGTAAGTATAATATCCTATTAAACAAAGTGGATAAAGGTGTGTTTCTCAACACAGCAAACACATTGAGAATGAACACACATGGCACACAACTGTTGCTGGGAAATCCTTGCTCACAATATTATTGTTAAAGAATCTGTAGAAAACACTGAGATGAATAAAACTTAATTCAAGGAAGTCAAGTACAATGCAACCTTCCTCACTTCTTTTTTTGGCTGCAAGCTGCCTCATTGTGTTGGTGCAATAAAAGATCTGACAACTGGGAAGTTTCAATGCATTCACAGGGGGCAATTCTGTAGCAGTTACCCTGGGGATTCCAGCACAAAGAATCATTCTAAGTAGGTCAAAGCTCTCCAAACAGTATTTAGATCACCAAAACTTTCATAAGACTTGAACCGCTCTGTCACTTCACCCAGAAAGGAAGAAAACTACAAAGAATCACAAGATACATTGTCAGAAACAAGGACATTGAGGACTTAAAAGGGGCAACTATTAAAAGAATTTTGAGATTCTTAATTGGAGTCTAGTGAATATATTTACCAGCAAAGTACTTAATCAAAAGCATACTTATGATCCTGTTGAATTAAAAGAAAGTAAAATAAAACTACCAGATTAGCACTATAGGCAAATAGAAATTGAAACCTTTTTAAAACAGTCATTCGGTTTGGACTCAGAAGCTGCAATCTATCACATGGCTTCTGTTTTTAAAACATTAGTGATAAAAAGAAACAGATTTAGCCCTGGCTGGTGTGGTTCAGTAGATTGAGCACCAGCCCACTACTGGAAAGGTGGCTGGTTCAATTCCCAGTCAGGGTACATGCCTGGGTTGTGTGCTAGGTCCCCATTAGGGGGTGTGTGAGAGGCAACCACAAACTGATGTTTCTCTCCCTCTCTTTCTTCCTCCTTTCTCCTCTATTAAATAAATAAATAAATAAATAAATAAATAAATAAATAAAATCTTTAAAAAAAAGAAACAGATTTTTAAAAGGCTTATAAAAGACTAGTGATTGATGAAAAGGCAAAATCAAATATTCTACCTGACCAAAAAAAAAATTTTTTTGAGATATTCTAGATTAAATTGCAGCGAGGCTGGAGAGAGACAAGACAGGACAGTTAGCTTGTTAGTAGCTAGGGGCCAGTTATCAAGACTGGTCACATTTCTGAGTGTACCTTGGAACTTTGAACTAACTTCTAGGTGGCTATCTCCACTATTTTTTAAAAGAAAGCACAGCCAGGCACCACCCAACCCCAGGAGCCTCTGCTGCCCATTTATGCATGAACTTTCCAAACTGTGCGCACAACCAATCCGAAGGAGCAACACTTCTTCCTTAGGGACTCTGCCGAGCCTATCCCAGAACTAGCTCTACTTCATCTTCTCCCACCCCCTTCAACTATAGCCAGTGTGCATTCAAAACAATGTACATCTTTCTCCCCTGTACTTTATGTGTAAAGACAGTCACGAATGCCTGGCCACAGAGATTTTGCTGATGGTGGTTTAGACTTCACGCTCCAGGACCTAGTCTTTGTTTTCTTGACAGCAATGGCCCAATAAACCGTTCTTTTAAAAGACTTTCAACTGTGAAAATGAAACATTTTGTTTAACATATCTGCTAACAACCAGAACATATGAGTGTCTTTGTGGAGAACACTTGAAAAGCAAATACATGTATGTAAAACCCTAATTTTTCCTGGACTGCATCTCCAGCCATTGAGAGGCACTGTTTTCCTCATTTCCTCAACAATTTCTGGCGGCCTCGGCACATTAGATGGTGACAAAGGGCACTGACTTTAAAAGTCATAGTATCTTGTCCTGGCTGATATAACTCAGTGGATTGAGCTCGGGCCTGTGAACCAAAGGATCGCGGTTCGATTCCCAGTCAGGGCACATGCCTGGGTTGCAGGCCAGTTCCTGGCAAGGGATGCACAAGAGGCAACCACACATTGATATTTCTCTCCCTCTCTCCTTCCCTTCCCCTCTAAAGATAAATAAATAAAATGTTTTTTTAAAAAAATCATAGTATCTTTTCCCTCCATGACTCAACAGAAATCCAAGGCCTTCACGGTCACCAAGGAAACATGATGGGCCTAGAAATGCTGAATCTTTGTGATTCACTGTTATTACTTCTGTTCTTACGTTTAGATGTAGCCTTAGCATTATTTCCACTAAAATAAACAAGAAAATAAAAATTTGGAAAAGACTTTTTTTGAGGGGTGACAAGTATCCAAAAACTTGTAGGGCTAGCTTAGAAAGAGGAAAGTTTATGGTAAAGATATCTCACAGAATCCAAAGGCAGGGCTGCAACTCTCAGTCTCAGGAAACTGGAAGACCACCAGTCTCAGTCTCAGGATTTGAAAGACCACAAGAAATCAAGGAATGTCTGCTTCTGGCCTCTGTCTCATTTCAACGACTATTTTTTCTCTCACAACCTTTTCTGTTACTCAGATTCCCTGGCCTGACACACGGTTGGGAAAATTTCCCAGCTGAGGGACCTGAGGAAGGGGCTGACAACTTTAATACATTTAAGAGTACATTAAGGAAACTTAGACTTACCCATGAGGCGCCCGGACTGAGCAGCAGAGGGATTCCATGGACGTCTTCTCCACTGCGCGGCAGGTGCTAAGGCGTTATATAGGGCTGTGCAGGATGGATAGGGGTATTGGGACGTGACGCGCTCCAGATACGGGAAAAATGTTTGTCACGCTTGCCTAGGGCAGAACTACAGCCTGTTCCAGGAACCAACACGAACCAGGCAGGAGGATGGGGGGAGGGGTAGATCAGCCAGTTTCTGAGGGCATTTCGGGGAAGCAATCTATCTGCTCTACCCTGGATCTAGCTGGCAGGTCCAGAAATGCTCGGGCAGCAGTCACATCATGGAATAGTCTTTCCTTTACATATACCGGCCCCAATTTCACATATTAATATGATTTTCACGGTCTGATATTCTGATTGGCCCAGCTAAGGTATGCCTATGAAATCATCTATGCCCTATCAAATGGTACCTGAAAGCCCATTTTGTGATGAATTCTGTTGGCTTATATATGTCTGACAATGTCTCAAATGTCTTAATTTCACCTTTAAATTTTTTTAAATTTTTAATTACAGTTGACACAATATTACATCGGTTTCGGATGTACAGCATAGCAATTCAGCGCTTACATACATTATAAAGTAATCACCATATTTAGTAACCATTTGTTATCATGCAGAGTTATTATAATATTATTGACTCTTTATGCTGTACATTACATTTCTGTGACTTATAAACAAAAGTCTGTGCTTTTATTCCCATCTCCCAATATCCTCCTCATTTTACTTTTATTTTTGAAAGATATTTTCAGTGAGTATAAAATTCTAGGTTTGTAGTTTCTTTCTTTGAGTACTATGAAGATATCCTGCCTTTATTTTCTCATTTACATTGTTTCCGAGAAGAAATTGGCTGTCAAAGACCCTTCCTTACCTTTATTCCTCTATATGTAATGAATCTTGTTTTCCCTGGCGGATTTTAACATTTTTCTCTTTATCACTGGATTTGAATAATCTGATTATGATGTGCTCCTGTGTAACTTTCTTAGCATTTCTTGTGCTAGGGGTTTACTGAGCTTCTTGGATATATGGGTTCATTGTTTTCCTCACTTTGGAAATACTTTGGCTGTTCAGTTTCTCTCCTAACCCCCACCCCCTGCTCCTGTCCTTCAGGGGTTGCAAGCACACTGTATCAGGCAGCTTAAGGTCCACAGCTCACGCATTCCCTTTTCATTATTTCCCTCACTTTCCCATTTCCCTAGGGATTTGTTTTAGAACATTTCTGTTATGCTTGGAAGTTCAGTAATCTTTTCTTCTGCGATTCTAATGTGCCATTTATCCCATCTGGAGCACTTTTCATCTCAGACATTGTAGTTTCTGTCTTTAGTTCTATCGGGGTCTTTTTTTTTTTTTTTTTTTTTACATTTCCCATATCCACACTTAACACTTTTTAAATATGTAATACAGTTATAACCTGTTTAATGACCTTCTCTGATAATTCTAATATCTGCATTAGTTCTGGGTTGGTTTCAAGTGATAATTCTTCTCATTAAGGGTTATGTTTTCCTGTTTCCTTGTATGCCTAGTAATCTTTGACAGGATGTCAAACATTTTCAATTTCACTTAGCTGAATGTGGGATATTTTTGTATTCCTATAAATATTCTTGAGTTTTATTCCAAGATGCAGTTAGAAATTACTTGGAACAGTTTGTGCCTTTCAGGTCTTGCTTTTATAGTTTGTTAAACAAGTCCAAGGCATTTCTTGGTCTACAGCTAATTCCTTCCCACTCTTACTGTAAAACTATCCCAAGTATTCTACCCAAGACAGCTTTTAGAAAATATTATTTGTTTTAATTAGAAATATAAGAGCTCAAATCAGGCTCTTTCCAAGCAAGTCGGGCAAGTTTATTAATAAGTCTAAACACCATTTTGCTTATCTGTAGAATGAACATATAATTATCAGTCAAACTATGACACTTACCCAAGACCATGCTAAACAAGACGAGATGCCAGAATAAAAAACCAGGGGAGTCCCAGGGAGACCAGTATTAAACAGAAAATGGAGAATACAACATATAACTCTCACAGTTATTGCTGAATTGTAAGCAAACAGGGGTGTCCAACCCGCAGCCCACAGGCTGCATGCTGGCTACGATGGCCAAGATGCAGCTGAACGCAAAATTGTAAATTTACTTAAAACCTATTTTTTTTGCTTATCATTTTTTCATCAATGTTTGTGTATTTAATGTGTGGCCCAAGACAACTCTTCTTCTTCCAATGTGGCCCAGGGACACCAAAAGTTTGGACACCCATTTAAAATATCCAACAAAGGGTTTATCATAGAAGAAGACTTCTATTTTATTATAATTGGATATAGTTCTATAGGTTCCAGAGATCTAGAATATATCCTTCACAACCACCATTCCACTGTTGCCATTCTAAATGTTACCAATCCTTCAAAATTAAGCTCAAATACCATTTAGGGGTATTGATTTCATGAAGTCATCTGTGACCATCCAAACCTAACAGACAATTGGCAAAAAAGCAATATGATCTGAAAAACCAGACTCTGGAATGATCTGACCAGAGAGGGAGAAAGAAAAACAAATTTGTTTTAATATTTTAAAGGTTATTTATTTATTTATTTATATTTTAGAGGGGAAGGGAAGGGGAGAGGGAGAGAAATATCAATGTGTGGTTGCCTCTCATGCGTCCTCTGCCGGGAACTGGCCTGCAACCCGGCATGTGCCCTGACTAGGAATCTAACCGCAATCCTTTGGTTCGCAGGCCCACGCTCAATCCACTGAGCTACACCAGCCAGGGCAAGAAAAACAAATTTTAAACCAAGACAAATAGAATTGAGTCCTTGTACCCCATACCCAATCTGTACCATAGTGGGAAGATGTTGTGCTCTTCAAAAAGCTGTTTATGGAGAAGGTTCTGGAAAATGTCAGAGTAGAAAGCACCAGGTGCCTGCATCCCCACTTGGACAACGACTGCACAGGCAGAATCTGATGCAACTATTTTGAAACTCTAGGGTCTGGTTAAAAGGCCAATTTCAGCTTTTAGCACAGGAGCAATAACCCACCCCCACCCCAGACACCTGCTAGGCAGCTGTGCACACATTCCTGGGGCAGCCACACACAGCTTATGAGAACTAGGGCAGGCAAAAAAGGGCCCTGTCCTCCAAATAATGAGGATCTACACTTTCATCGCTGACTGCTGCTTTTGATCATGTAGGGGCAGACAAAAAGTTGGGCAGCCATTGTTGTTATACCTTCCATATTATCCTTCCCCACCAGCTGAAGTGATTTACAGGGGATTTAAAGAGTGAAGAGCCCTCCTTTCTCACTTCATTTTTCACTTTTTCCCATTTCAGTAGGCAAATATTAAAGATCAGGACATCCAATAACTCCTGAACATACAGGAGAGTTAGAAACTGACCATCTACATGCCCACAAAAAGGCTCAGAAGAAACCTGAGGAAACCTTAAGTTTGCACCCTAGGCACATCCATAGCATGGAGATAGCCTACAACAATAAGGGAAAAAAAACAAAAAACAAAAAACCCAAAACCAATAAGAAAACACCAGCAATACTCAGAAAATGAAAAATCTGATTTCCTGAGTTAATACATTATTACATTGAAATGTCCAATGTTCAACAACAAAATCACAGATATACAAATAAACAGGAAAGAATAACCCATTCAAACAAACAAACAAAAATAAACAGAAATTATCCTTGAAAAAGACCTAATGGCAGATATACTAGATAAAGACTTTAAAACAAATCTCATAAAGATGTTCAAAAACTAAAAGAATATGGGGAGATAGTCAATAAAATGTGACAAAATGGAACTATCAATAAAGAGATAAAAAAACCTAAAAAGATACCAAAAAGAAATTCTGAAGCTGAAGAGCTCAATAATTAAAATGAAAATTTCACGAGAGGGACTCAAAATCAGATTTGAGCTGGCAGAAGAAATAATCACCAAAGTTGAAGACAGAACAATGGAAATGACTAAGTCCAAGGAATAGAAAGGAAAAAATGGAAGAACTGCAGAGTCTAAGGACCTGTGGGACACATCACCAAGTGGACCAAAATACATATCATAGGAGTCTGGAAGCGTGAGTTGATCAGTTTTGTTCTTTTTCCAGATAGTTTTGGCTATTTGAGATTCTGTATGATTTTTAGGATGGGTTCTCCTATTGGTGCAAAAAAAAAAGTCATTGGACTTTTGATACAGATTGCATTGAATCTGTAGATTGCTTTGGGAAGTATTGGCATTTTAACATTTTAGTTCTTCCAACCCAAGGAATTGGGGTGTGTTTCCATTTAGTTATGTCTTTTTAAACATCTCTCAGCAATGCTTTGGTAGCTTTCATTGTGCAAGTCTTTCCCCATCTTAGTTAAGCTAATTCCTAAGTATTTTATCCTTTTTGACATTATTGTAAATGGAATTGTTTTCATAATTTCCTTTTCAGTATATTTGCTGTTTGTGTACAAAATGCAAATGAGTTTTGTGTGTGGACTTGGTACCCTACCTTGCTGAATTCATTCATTAGTTCTAACAGTTTTGTGTGTATATGTGTGTGTTTTCTACAGAGAAATTTGTATCATCTGCAAACAGAGATAATTTTACTTCTTCCTTTCCACTCTGGATATCTTTTCTTCAAAAAGAATAAAACTGGCCAATTCACACTTACTAATTTTAAAATTTACTATAATGCTACAGTGATCATAACAATTTGCTATTGGCATAAAGACAGCCATAGAGACCAATGGAACAGAATAGAGAGCGCAGAAATTAACCTTTAGGTACATGACCAAATGATGTTTGACAAGGTGCCAAGAGGGCTCAGTGGGAGAAGGACAGTCTTTTCAACAAATGGTAGTGGGAAAACTGGATACTCAGATGCAAAAGAATAAAGTTGGACCTTTACCTAATACCATATGCAGAAATTAATTCAAGATTGCCCTGGCTGGTATGGCTCAGTAGATTGAGTGCCAGCCTTCGAACTGAAACATCATCAGTTTGATTCCCAGTCAGGGCCCAAGCCTGGCTTGTAGGCCAGGTTCCCATCTGGGAGTGTGTGAGAGGCAACTGATTGATGTATCTCTTGCACATCAATGTTTCTCTCCCTCTCTTTCTTCCTCCCTTCCCCTCTCTCTAAAAATAAATAAATAAAATCTTAAAAAAAGATAAATTAATTCAAAATAGATCAAGAACTAAATGAAAGACCTAAAACAATAACACTCTTAGAAGAAAACATAGGACAAAAGATTCATAACAATGCATTTGGTAATGATTTCTTGGATAAGACACAAAAGGCACAGGTAACAAAAGAACAGACAAATTGAATTTTGTGAAAATTTTGTACCTCAAAAGACACTATTAAAAGAATAAAAAGGCAACCCACATAAAGGAAGAAAATACTCGACAGTCTGATAAGGAAGTAATATCCAGAATATAGAGAGAAATCCTAAGACCATCACCACCACCACAAAACAAATAATCTAATTCAAAAACGGGCAAAGGACTTGAATAGAGATTTCTCCAAAGAAAATATAAGAATGTCCAGTGAGCACACGCAAAGGTGCTTGATATCACTAATGATCAAGAAAATGGAAATTAAAAACTTCAGTGAGATTCTACTTCAGAACCATTGAAATGGTTACAATCAAAGACAGAAAACAAATGCCAGTGAAGGTCTGGAGGAATTGGAACCGTTGGGTATTTTAGTGGGAATGGGAAATGGTACAGTTACTGTAGAAAACAGTATGATGGTTTCTCAAAAAATTAAAAACAGAACTCCCAGCCTTCCCTGTGGTAGGCACTGGATTGAGAGGGGCGTGGCCTTCTCCTCTTTCCTCCAGGACACATTGTCATTTACCGATGTCAGTGCATTGGGAAAAGGGGGATTCTTGGCAAAAACGACACTTTGCCTGCTGTGTTCAAGGCTCCTGTGCAACCAGATATTGTGAACTTTGTTCACCCCAGCTTGTGTGAAAACAACAGACAGCCCTACGCTCTGAGTGAATTAGCAGTCATCAAACCAGTGCTGAGTCATGGGGCCCTGCAGAGCTGTGGTTCAAAACCCCAGAGCTTGAGGGGGTGGGACTCACTGCCCCAACCAGGGTGCTTCTGGTTAGGGGGGCCACCTGTATGCACTAACCAAAACCTGGTGGCGTTGGCACTGCAGAGTGAACACAGCGCAGAAGCGGTATGTCATCTACTCTGCCCTGGCTGTCTTGGGCTTATCAGCCATGTTCACGTCTAAATATCATCGTATTGACAAAGTTCCTGAACCTATTTTGGTGGTTGAAGATAAAGTTGAAGGCCACCAGGAGACCAAGGAGGCTGTTTTGCTTCTTCAGAAACTCAAGGCCTAGAATGATATCAAAAAAATCTATGCCTCTCAGTGAATGAGAGCTGGCAAGGACAAAATGAGAAACCACTGTCTATCCAATGCAAGAGACCTTGCATCATCTATAATGAGGACAATGGCATCAACAAAGCTTTCAGAAATATCCCTGGAATTACTCTGCTTAATGTAAACAAACTGAACATTTTAAACCTCTCCTGGTGGGCACTCGTTTCTATGTTTGGACTGAAAGTGCTTTCCTCAAGTATTAGGTTGGCTAAAAAGTCCATTACATCTTTTTCCCATAAAATAAAAGACACATTTTTTATTTTCACCAATAACTTTAATGACTTGGATATTTTGAGTATGTCAGCTAAATCCTGCTATTGGCTTCCAGTGGGTAGAGGCCAGGGGTGCTACTAAACATCTTCCAATGTATAAGGCAGCCCCACAGAATTCTTTGGCCAAAATGTCAATAGTACCAAGAAACTTGGCAAAAAAGTTTTGACACATTCAATCAGTCACAACACCTCCTCCATACGCTGCACAAATCTTTTTTTTTTTTTTTGCATTTCAGTTGCGTTTATACCTTTCTTAAAATAACAAAGCATTGGTTATCTAAATGTTGCTTATCTTCTTCCATCTTCAATGTTAAAATGGCTGCAAAAAGTCACCAATTTTGATGTTTATTTTACATATATGCTGATATGACAGCTGTCACAATACAATCTAACAAAATTGTTTTGAATGAAGTTAAAGACAACTAAGCACTACTAGAACCATATGGTTCTAGTAATAACAATGTAAAAATGTGACAGACTTTTTGATCAACCCAGTAGGTGATCTGTATAGCACTTGGTATAAGGCTGCCCCTGCTGATGAGTTATACAATGCTATATTAACGAGAAAGTTATATAATATTATATAACCTTCCATGCACAAGATGCTCAATACAGACCTTAGCAGAATTTTGAAAAGCCCAGAGATCCAAAGGGCCCTGGAGCACCACACAAGAAGATCCATTGAAGAGTCCTGAAGAAGAATCCGCCGAAAGACCTGAGAACCATGTTGAAGCTAAACCTATATGCAAAGACCATGTGCCAGAGCTCCTCACCAGGCTGAGAACCACTGGCTCTGGGTGGGTAAAGCAGCAGCAGCTCTAGAAACCAAATCAGATGAGAAGGGGGTTCCAGTCAAGAAGCCTGTGGTAGATAAGGAAAGAAAGAAGGCTGTTGGCCTCACAAAGCAGAAGAAGCCTTTGGTGGGGGGGAAAAAAAAGCCTGCAGCTTCCAAGAACCCAGCAGCCGAGACTAATCCCACAGAAAAGAAACCTGCCACAGAAGAAAAGAAGCCTGAAGCACACACTTAAATTTGTTTATTCCATAAAGGTCAAATCACTTTAGACAGCTAAATTTGTTTTGTTTTTATTTATTCACTTTTAGAGATAGGGGAATGGAGGGAGAAAGAGAGGGAGAGAAACGCTGATTTGCGAGAGAGAAATATCTATCGGTTGCCTCCTGCACACCCCCTACTGGCGACCTGGCCCACAACCCAGGCATGTGCCCCAACTGGGAATGGAACTGGAGACCCTTCGGTTTGCAAGCCTGTGCTCAGAATACTAAGCTACACCAGCCAGACTATTCAGTGTTTTCTTTACCATAAAGTGTTAAATTGCATTTGGCTGTTAAGATGCACATGGTTGCACAGGACAACAATGGACTAGAATGAAATGATTCACCAACCATGTGGTCATTGAAGCTCTCTACTTTTTGCTTCTGGATCCCAACCACCAGAGAATGGTAAATCTAACCCAGTCCAGCCAGTTGTATTGTTTTGCAGTGTGGCTGCACCTCACAAACTGATGTACCTATTCTCATATTAATAACTTCTTCAGCAGCTTCCCACTTTTGATTCGCCAAATTCCATTCTCAGACAACTGAATGTATTTACTTGCTTTTGGATAAAATGTTATCGGCCTACTCAAATTGTGCAACAGTAATCTCTAGATTCATAACAAAAAGAGGTGTGAACAGTGTCTGGCACGTATTAAGACTCAGAATTCCACAAGAAGTTCCATGTACCACAGGCACAGATATATAGACCCTTTTCCTGTGAAACTGCTACCCAAATCACTAAAAAAAAAAAAAAAGTAGCGAATTTGATGACTTCCCAGAAGCGTTACGTCAGGACAGACTTAAGAATAGAAAATGTGAAGATGAAAAAATTATCAGAGCTTTAAAGTTGGCATGATTTTCAATCAGTTAGAACTTTGGGGACAATTCAACAGCTGTTCAGTGTCCACATTTACACAGCTTCCTCCTAAATACGTAAGCACAACAAAAGCAAGAATGTTCAGGAAACTTGATTTTGCAACAAACTGGCTTGTTTGCAAAGAAAGAATGTTGTTCAGGGAAGGTAAGAAACCCTGTTATTGTTATCTCTGCATCAGCACGACTTTAAACAGTAACTTACTTCTTGTGCTTACGTGTGAGAAGAACAAGAAAACAGACATCTTTCTAAGGAATAACACAAATACCAGAAAGAAACAGAAACACCAATGGTAATGTCTTTATATAACTTTAAAATCAGAGAATCACAAATTTGTGTAATAGTCTCTTTTCTTTCAGTTTTTTTTAAATTTTATTTTAATCGTTGTTCTTGTACAGTTTTCTGTCTTTTACTCCCAACCCAGCCCACTGCCCCTGTAACATTCTAATTTGCACTGCAGTCCATGGTAATGAGAATTATGGGTAGATATGTGGGATTTTTAAGCCAGTTCTAACATCTTTGCATTGTATGCTACTATACAAAACTGCAGCTTCACTACTTATGCCTAAAATATATCATCATATATAGCATTTATGTAATAACATCGCAAGCTGTTTGATTCTCATGTCATGAGAATCAAAATGCTACTGTGTAGATGAGGACAAAACAGAAAAAAACATACCTAATTAGATCGGGGCGGGGAAAGTCTAACCAAAAAAAGTAATTTAAGATTAAGGGAGCACAGGAAAGCTATCAGTTATCCCTTCACAAAGCTTTACCCACAGTATAAGAGAACTAAACTAATCCTCTCATACCTGCCACAGCCAAACCTAGAACCAAGCTCACCCTGAGTCTGAGGATGTCCACATGTGGGGTCAGCCTGGCACCGTCGGTATCGGAGCCCAGTGGTGTGAGCACACCTGCACGGAGGGAGTGGTGGCTGCGGCAGTGGGAAATTGGTTATGCGCAGCAGGACCAACCAAATAATGAGTATAGTAAGGATAACAGGAGCCAGGTTTCTCACTTTCAGGAAAGGAAGTTGCCAATTTGGCAAGGGCAAAAACCGGACTGAATGCTGTGGTGTCAGACTAGGACTGGCTACATCTGCATGAACGACTCACGACTTGAAGGTAGATAGGCAAGTGAAAATGTGTGTGGGTACGTACGTGTATGTAAGTGCATGCATTCCCTAGCTGAGAAGACGTGGGAACAGTAACACCATAATAGCCATGGTAATATCTAGCACCCAGGTCTTAGTTTCTAAATACCATTCTTCGGTTTCCGTGTAGAAATGGCTGGTTCAGGACTGGAGCAGGAAAGAACAAGGTGACCCTAGAGCACAAGGCCCTCAGTGAACCCGGCCCTCCACCTGTTTTATCCGGCTGCAGTGCCGAGCTCTCGCTTAACTGTTAAGGAGCAGTTACATTTATACAGTCCTAAAATTATTTCGGCCCTTTGAAGGCAACTGTGAGGCTGATGTGGCCCCCAGTGAAAAAGAGTTTGACACGCCTGCCCTAGAACATGTGGTGCCAGTCAGAAGTGCTCACAGAATTAAGGGGGGAGACAAAGAGGCCGCGCTGGCTGACGGTAACAGGATAAGAGGCTGTTTGCAGAGGGAGCTGAAGATGAATACCAGAGGACTGAGATCTCAGCTGAAGGGCAGTCTTCCAGCTACTGAGCTGTTAGCAAGTGGGCCTTTTGAATGTCATGATCTTCGTGTGTGAAAAATAAACTTTTGCTCATTCTCTTGACTCATCAGAAAAAAAATCTCCAGCTCGACTTGGCCAGTGCAGCTCAGTTGGTTGTAGCATCATCCTGTAAACTGAAAGGTCACAGGTTCTATCCCTGGTCAGGGCACATGGCTAGGTTGTGGGTTCAGTCCCTGGTCTGGGAAGCATGCAAGAGGCAACCAATTGATGTTTCTCTCTCATATCAACGTTTCTCTCCCTCTATTTCTCCTTTCATTCCCCTCTTTCTAAAATCAATAAGCATGTCACCAGGTGCGGTTAAAAAAAAATCCACCTCAACCAAGATGAAGTGAATTTTTCCACATTGACAAACAATCCAGGATCTGTTTGCTCCACTAATTGCAAATGGAAGTCTAGGCAGTGCAACAGGGTCAGTGTCTCCCATTTCTTCAAAGCTCAGACTTTGCACTGGATATTTGAAGGGTAAGGATGAGAGTATTGGATTTGAAGATACTTTTTTTTTAAAGATGACATGTCAGCTTTATTTTTTTAAGGTTTTATTTATTTATTTCAGAGAGGGGGAAGGGAAAGAGAAAGAGAGGGAGAGAAATACCAATGTGTGGTTGCCTCTTGCATGTCCCCTATTGGGGGCCTGGCCTGCAACCCAAGCATGTGCCCTGATTGGGAATCGAACTGGTAACCCTTTGGTTCACAGCCCATGCTCAATCCACTGAGCCTCACGCCTGCCAGGGCTGAAGATATTCTTAATGACCTGACACAAAGTGAATTGAAAAACTACACTTGATGGTGAAATATAAACTTGGTTTACTATAATACCAAGTTTGGTTTTCTGTGCTGTTCATGGAAATGGAGGGCCTACATCTTGTTAACAGTCATCTGTTTACTATGGCTTTACGTATGCAACATGAAAAAACTAACATGGGAGAACTGTTGCCTAAAAACTGTCTGGTCATTTGAAGTTATGTGGGTCTTTGGTTTATGGCCATGTGACAGCTGAAAGCACCGAAGATGATTTGAAAACTCCTGGTTTATATTAAAACAATAGCCTTCTATGTTTTTTAAATGTTACTAGTGAATATTACAAAACTGACAACAGGTTTTCAATTCAATCTACCTTCTAGGTATTCCATAAGTTGAATTTTGAATAACAATTACCAGTATTTGAGTCTGCAGTCTTCAAAGTAGCCTCTTTCAGAGGAAACATCTGCGACTGATTTCAGTGGTAACACTTCAAATTAAGTACAAAATCTGATATTTATATTTCATCTTATTTCAGTGTTTTCCATCAGTACTCACGAGAATAATATTTACTTTACTGAAGTTACTCTAAAAGTATAGTTTTTGTTAGATTCTTTCAGGTTGAAGAGTCTAAGTTCAGAGTTTTTTATTTTAGTCTGTCTTTAAAGTGAAAAAGTAAATAAAGCAACCAGCAAATGTCAATTAAAAAAAAGAAAAAATTATGGGAACTTGTCAAAAGGTAACAGAAGCCAACTTGAAAGTAACAGATTATAATTTGTTAGTAAATGATGACCACAAACTGCTATAAATGATAAAGTTTAATGAGAAATGAGATTCTAAAGTCTCAAAAGTTCTTCCTCACAAAATACTATTCAACTACAAAAAAAAAGAAAAAAATACGTATTTCGTTTTAGAGAGAGGGGAAGGGATCGAGAGAGGGAGAGAAACATCGATGTGAGAAAGAAACACTGTACGCACCCCCAACCAGGACATGTCGCAACCCAGACATGCGCCCTGACCAGAAATCAAACCAGTGACCTTTCGCTTTGCGTGACAATGCCCAACCGACTGAGCCACACCAGTCAGGGACAAAGAAAGGAATTTTACAGTAGAACCAGCATGGTAGAAACCACCCGAGCCAAGTGATCGACAAGAACGGTATCAGCAATGGGACAAAGACAAGTCATGAGTCATCTCAGAACTGATAAGATCCGGTCAGTAGAACACAACATCCGTTTTGTGATGTCCCTGCCAAAGATGCCTATCCTAAATCTAATCACTGAGGAAACTTCAGACAAACCAATTGAAGGGCTTTCTACAATAGCTGGCCTTTCATCTTTAGAAGTGTCAAGGTCAGGAATGTCAAGGAAAGGCTAGGATCTGTTCCAGAATATGGGATACTAAATAAGTAGAACAACTAAGAGTAATGCTGGGTTTAGATGCTTTGTGTGCCCAGGATTTTGCCATGTGTTATAGGCAAGCGGCAACTGTCCAGGACTTTTAAGGGTGGAGTAGAGATCAGGTCATGTATGGGAGGCCCCACTGGGACTGCAGGGCAGTTTGAGTTCACGATGGAGTCCATCCTGTATGCCCAGGGCAAGGCTCTCTTCTGGGGCAAGGCCAATGAGTTCAACCTCAGCACTCTCAAATCTTTAGCAATTAAGGAGTTTTCTTTGAAGCCCAAGTATAACACATTGGAAACCAGACGACTGTCTCTCTGAACCGTGCACTATATTATAGCTGGACCTGAGAACAGTGCAGATCACTGATCTGAAGACAACAAAAGGTAAAATGTGCTTTGACATCAGAAAAGCCAGCACTCTGCATGGATTTATGCCTGGTTCTGTGTCTGCATTCGGAACCTTGGGGGGGATGAGCCACAGCAGCTGCTGAGCCTGGGACTGTTCCACCACCACCCACTGGAAACAGGTGCTGTTTACAATGGGTGAGCCTGTTCCCATGCACCCAGGGGACGTGGTCTGGGCTCAATTGTACTACAGAGAAACCCAGTGTGGAGGAGGCATGTGTCTGTCACTCAAGCCGGCCTGTCACTTCCAGACAAGACCCCACATTGCGGTGTTAGGAAAAAAGTCTTCCTGATCTGAAAAAGGTAGTTAAAATTCTGGTCGGGAAGTAGTGTGAGCTTATTAATGGAGAACACAAGGGAGTGAAGGAAGTCACACCCGGATGTGAACACCTGTTCTTCTGGAAGCCTGTGAATGCTCACTCTGCCTGGCAGGTGGTAACACCCTTCTCTGTGGGCTTCCATGGAGAGCAGGACCAATAAAATGGCATTGGTCTAATCAAGGTAGCATCAAGTATATAAAACAAAGTGGACTCACTCATGTCAACCAAAATGACACTTTGGTTCAAGAGGGTAACTACCTAAGTCAGAGCAGACACACCTGGCAAAGAGACTGATCAGTCCATGTGATCAGAACAGACATGTGAGGCACGGAGACGTACTTAAGATATCTGCACATGTGGTCAGAGCAACCATGTCTGCAGAGCGGGAACACCCATAGATAGGCTCCTGGGGAAATCCCACACCTGACAGCTGGGGTGTCAAGCAGAACAGCCATGTACCACCCAAGGCTCCTGGGCAAATTCCCCACTTGCCATCAGGGATGCCAAGATATTTATCAAAAGGCCCAGAAGGGTGGAGTACACCACTTTCAAGGTATAACCGAGGCAGGTTCCAGACCACGGCAGAGACAGCTGAGTTCCACACCACAGTGCTGCTCCACGCCACGCTGATCTCCCTTGCCATCAGCCAACCAAGGCTCTGCTCTGCTGGACTGAGGACTTCACCTGCCCTGCTGCCCACCTGGCTCCAGAGGTCCTTCCTTGCGATGCTGTCTCCCAGACCTGCAGACTGAGACTCAGGGACTTGGGTTCATTATCCCCCATTGACTGCTGTGTCAGTGTTATAATTCTCTTAGATTGTTAGAGTATGAGTAGGATTTTAATGTATGCTGATGTCCTACTTTGAGTGAACCTGCATTCAATAAAACCTGAGTGAATAGCATACTTACTGTGTTTGACTCTTGTCCATTCCTTGGTGCTGGGCTGCTCAGCAGGCAGCAAGCCTGGCTGACTTAGAGGAAAAACTCTATCATGAACGTATGCTCGTGACAGCTTCACAGACAAACACGCTTGGGCTGCCCTTGCACTGTCACTGCCCTTGCTTGTCCTCTAGAAATAGTCTGTTTCCAGGTGCCTGCCCGTGATGTTCATACAGTGTTCTACACTCATAGGACACACCTGTCAGCATTGCACTCCTGTGAAAGTGACTGTTCATGCATCAGGTATTAATGGTGTCCTTCCTACCCTGGTTCATCCACTCAACACACAGAATGTGGGGCTGCACCGAGCTGTGCAGGACCTGCAGGTGGCAATGCATGCGCTGGGGCTCTGCACGAGACAGTACAGCTGTAGAGATGTTTTCCAAATAAATCATGGGTTGGCACATAATACATCTCAATAAATACATATATTGTGTTTTTTTAAAGCACTAAATATTCAGAAAGATGGTGCATGCATCAGGTAGTCAACTTACTATCAACCCAAGCAGGGGGAAAAGGTTGTATGCACTATATTTGCAAATTTTTTGTGCACTTGGTATTTTTGAAAATTAAAAAGGTATAGAAACTCATGCCCAATGTAGTTACCCTAAACAATGACCTAACTTTGATTTCTGCACCTCAGTTTCTCAACCTACTTCCTAAGAGTATTATGAAGATTTAATTGCATGCAAATATGATGCTTAGTATACTTACTGGAAGAAAGTTTATTTAATACAAAAGATATTAATTTCCAACCCTACTTTAGAAGTATTCTGCCTCAGGAGATGTCCTCTGGCTTTGGGTATTCCCAGTTTTCTTTCGCACCTCTCCACACATCTCCTATAATTCAGCCCATAGGAAATGATGAGGCTGCTCCCATGTCCCCAGCATCCCACCCCTCCCTGCCCTTCCATTCTGTTCCTTCATTTACTTCCTTTCCTTTCCCCTTACTCAAAGCATATTCAACTCCAAGCACCCTTTGTTTAAATTTTGAGCCCGTAAGACTCTTCTCTGCTCAGAATGGTGGGCTCCCTTACTTGTATTCCCACTGTATCTTCCACTCACCTTCATCATAATACTTCTCACATCATATAGCAAGCATGATGATCTGCTTCTAGTCATATCTCTTCTGACAATGACCTTCTTGATGGCATGAACCTGAATTCATCTTAGCCACCATCGCACTTAAATCAAAGCCTGGCACATAGCAGGAGCTCCATAAATGAGTTCTGAATGAATGAATTAACCAAAAAGAATAAGCAACTGAGGGCATGAAAGGGACCAAGGTTACCTGAAGATGTGGGGACCAGTCAGGCAGGCATCCACCTCCAAATTCACTAAACTGTTCATTGTCATTAGCTGTGTTCTTTCCCTCTTAATAAGAGTGGTCAGTTGTTGAGTTTTGTTTTTGTTTTTGTGTTTTAGACACACTCTCATAAAAACAAACCCTGAAAATATATACCTCCCACCGTTCCTAACACTACAGGAAAAAATAAATAAGTTTCTCTTCTACAGTGATTTCGACCAACAAATATCTGAGCGCCAGCTAGGCATGAGGCACCACACTAACCTTCCAGGGTGAACAAATCAGACGCAGTGGACGAGGGGGAGGGACAGCATCTTCGCTTGTGTGTTCCAAGCCTTGCCTATCAAGTATTTGACCAAGTCGCACTTCTCTGTGTAACAAGTGAAAAACAGAGCACATCATTCAAGGTAAGTGATTTGCCTTATATCACTGAGCAAGTTAGTGGACAACTGGGGACTAAAGCGCTAAGCCTTTTAACTACGCACTTAACTCTTAGTTATGGCAGATTATCTCCCATATCTCAAATGGACAATCTCATTGACTATATAACACAACAGTGTCAATACCATAATGCTGTCTCCTTATATCTCAAATCTAATACCTAAATAAGGGAAGAACAATGACCTTTAACCCTGGGCAGGTGAAAGAACAACTTTAATAGCCTTTATGTGAATCATTCAACCACACCCAGAAACTATTCATTGAGAAATACAAAAGGTGATTCTAAAATATGAAAGTTTAGTGAAGGAGAACCACAGTTTAAGAGACCAAGTTCTTCCTGTACTGAGTGTTGACCTTATGCACTTGAAAGATGTACGAGGATTTTCTTTTCAGCCCAGTGGCTTCCCCAGATGAAAAAATGAGGGACTGCTTATAGGAAAGTAGCAATTTCACTGTACAGAAGAGTTGTTAAGGATCAATAATCTGGTTGGGCAAAGGGACTTGCCTTACAGTTGATCTTTCTTATTTTCAAATTTTCATAGTCTCTTTTCATCTACGCTGCACAATTCATGTGGGGAGGTTTGGGGGTAGGGAGGGGGCTTGCACAGATTATGGTAAGGCCTTGGCTTTCCCACAATCCTTTACTCCGAATATCTCCACAGACCAAGGTTGGCCGCCCACTGAATAAATTGCTGCTCACCAGTATCAGCCTGTGCTTCTCTCTCCAGGCAGGATAACCGTCTGTCGCAACCTACCTCTTCAGGGCCCCAGTCAGTGCCTTTTCTTCCATGGGCTCTTCCTCCCTGCCCCTGAAGGTCTTTGGCACCCTAACCCTCGGGAATGATCACTTTCCAGCTTGTATTGAGGCAGGATAGTGAGAAGCTAGGAAAATTCCTTGGCAAAAGGAATAGGGAAACTGAGACAGACAGCTGAACAAACTGGCTGAGCAATTTACAGCCAGATACAGAAGGTCAGCCTCCTAGAGATACTATCTAGGCCTTAGATGTATTTCAGCTCCAGGCCCAGAAAAGCAGCAAAACCAGGTGGGTGACGCCAGGACCAGCTGCAGTGACTAATGACTCCCTGCCTGGTGCTGACCAATCAGTAGAGACCACAACCCTGAAAGAGCCCACCTGGAAAACAGAGGCATATTCCACAGAAACGCTCCCCCAGGATCTCCTTTAAGATTCCCGCCTGCAAGAGAGACAAATCCTCAAGACAAAGGACCCACTTCGTGGGCTTTCCCTCTGGGGAGCACACAGCGCTTTTCCCTCCCCCCTGCTTCTTCCGCCAAAGGCAGGCATCTCGTAACCTCTAAGGGTGTCTCATGAGACTTGCAGCCAGGGGAGCAACGGGCAGCAGCAGCTGGTCCTGGGCTGACCCCCTAAACCTGTCCCCAAGGCCCCCTTTTCTCTTCCCAGTGAGCTAAGGCATCCCCACCTAGGCCCTGCTATAGCTTCTATGCTAAGCCCTTCCTTGCTTCATTGCCCCCAGCTTTAATAAATGTATCATCACAGTCACCTGGACATATGTGGCAAAGTCTTTCCTGCAGGAAGTCAAGAGCCCACACACTACCGGATGGCCCTAGGCAGACTGGCTCAGGGCCAGGTCCCCTGCACCGTAACAGCATAACAGGTATTGATATCTCTCCACTGAGGGCGGAAGCATGCGTCACACTGCCCAGGCCGGAGGGTGCACATGAACAAACAGCCCATAGGCATGGTTAGTTTGGTCCACAAAACAAAGTCACATTTTTTCATTAGCTCCAACCATTGAGACATTTTACATTAAATTGCAGTCTTTAAGCTTCTCTAGAAAAGCTGGAAGTTCCATAGGAAAGAGGTCCTTACAAGAGCTATTTTGAATCTGTTTAACCAAGAAGTTTTAGATACTTGGAAGTAACATGTGTCTGAATCACAACTCATAGTACATAGCCTAACTCCCAGTGCCAACTTATGGCTCATTTTCACAATGATTGCTTATACCAGATGCGTAAAGTCAGTCCCACATAATCAATGCATTAAGATCTATTGATGAAATGTAACAACTATATTTTCATTTAAAGATTTTTATTTATTTTTAGACAGAGGGGAAGGGAGGGAGAAGAGAGGGAGAGAAACATCAATGTGTGGTTGCCTCTCACATGGCCCCCACTGGGGACATGGCCTGCAACCCAGGCATGTGCCCTGACTGGGAATCGAACTGGCGACTTTGGTTCACAGGCCAGTGCTCAGTCCACTGAGCCACACCAGCCAGGCCACAACTATATTTTCTAACTGCCATTTTCAGCACCCACAGAAACATTTTTTTTTAAATTATAGTTGACATGCAATATTATATTAGTTTCAGGAGTATAGCATAGTGGTTAGACATTTATGTAACTTACAAAGTATTTCTCCCACCCCATAAATCTGGCAGCACACGAAGTTATTACAGTATCAGTGACTTATTTCCTATGCTGCACTTGACATCCCTGGGACTACTGTATAACTGCCAATTCATACTTCTTAATCCCTCCACCTCTTCCACCCAGCCCCCCAATGCCTCTTCCCTCTAGCAACCACCAGTCTGTTCTCTGTGTCTGTGAGTCCAGAAACAACAGATTCAATTCAACAATCCTGTCATGACTTGCTTCCTTCAGCCCTACCCACATAAAAAGCCATTGTACTCGAGGCAAACCAATGTGCAACCTAGTCATTCCTCAGCAATGGTCAAAGGGTAGGAATGATGACAGCCCAAGTCAAATTTCCTGAATTCCTATTTTACACCACAGAAATAGCAAAACAAAACAAAACAAAAAATCTTGATACAGGCTTTTACAAATACTACGCAGGTACAAACATACTTTGAAAGAGCTATGTGATGAACATTGCATATGCTTTTAAAGGTGTCTTTTTTTCTTGTAAGGACCGGACAAACAGATTTCACTAAAGACTTCGCAAGACACCAACTTCTTTTCTGTAACAAATCTCAGTATGGCAAGTGCAGGCTTTCCTACCTTTCGAAGGACCTTTGGACCATTTTCATACTTCATTAGTCTCATGTGTTTTCAAGGCCAGTCTCCAAATACACACAGAAGTCTTCAGCTGGCAAATGCTGGATCTGCTTGGGAACCTACTCATAACAACCGGTCTGTTCTATCTCAGTTTGCTAATGAGCTTTTGTGAAAGATATTCCCATAAGTCAACCACATCTATTTATAGTATCAATCACTATTTCAAATACATGGTACACAATTTGGGAGAAAGCATTTAAATGGTTACAAATTTAGGATGGAGTATCTTCTTAAAAGTTGCCAAAAACTTGATGCTGAATTTGGAAGAAATGCTACCAATTCTCTGTTTGTTCCTCACCTCAGGTCTTATCCAGCTAAAATTAAATACTTCCGAAGAGAGAAAATTCCTCTGCCAAAAATCTTTAACTAACTTGGAATTCTATGGAACTGTACAGAAACAGTCCAGCCCTGGCCGGGTAGGTCAGTTGGTTACAGCATCATGGTCTGAACCTTAGGGCACATACAAGAATCAACCAAGGGATGCATAAATAAATGGAACAACAAACAGATCTCTCTTTCTCTCTCTCTCTCAAATCAATCAATAAAAAATATTTTAAGAAATAATCCGAAGTTTTTCCATCTCAGAAATCAACCTGACCACTTTAAAAGGGTAAATTATGTTATCCGAATGACTTTATTTTACCGTGTATAACATGCACTTTTTGCCCAAATTCTTGAGAGAAAAATAAGGATGTGCATTGTGCATGGGTGGTACCAATTCTGTATCATAAATGTTTTAAATTCTTTTATTTATGCTTATGCATTAAAAGTGTAACTCTAGAAAACAATAATGACATCCACATGCAAAATAATTCCCTGGAATATGATCATCAGTTTTATTTTTAAATATAAACAAACAAATAAATAATTGAATTGAAAAATTAAAACAAAAGATTTTTTTCCCTGAAAGTTTGGGCCAAAAATGTGGGAGCACATTACACATAGCAAAATATGGTCCATCTCAGTAAAGCTGTTTTTTTTTAAGTCGGCCTGTCACTATTTTTCAAACACAATTTATTACTTTAGTTTGGTGTTAAGCCCTCTCAAATAGAGTTTCTTTTTCAAAACTGTTATCACAATCAAATACAAAAAACCTGAACTTGAAAGCTGTATTGTTAATTTTCATCTGGCTTTTTGATAACTACCAGTACTGTGTTCCCAGAATAAGACTTTCCTCACCTGATTACCTGTTTTTCACAACCCTTTCTCAGTCATAACAAGTAAACACTTTGAGGAATGTGAGCTCTGAAGAGAAAGCTCGTGCTTGAAGAAGAGGTGGGGACAGGAATGAAGGGAGCCACGGTGGCCAGATCCCAGAGCTCACTGTTCGATGAACTCTGCTCAACTGGGGAGGGACGGGGGAGTTTATTTATCGGAATACATACCATAAAACCAGGTGGCTACTAGCCAAGCACTCATAAATTTTGACTACCTAGTAATTTCTCTAGAAAAGAACTGATCCAGAAGTTTGATTTATGCAGATGGCAGTGGGCAGGAACCGCACAGTTCAAGATATGTCCAGGTGATTTATACATTACCTTGACACAAAGCGACAGTTTCAAGTGCATGTAATCTCCTCTTTATTATTAGAAATATTTACCTAAAAAAAGAAAAGTCTACCTAGACTAACAAGCTACTAACCAAAACTAGGAAGCCACGTGCGTGCACAGAATGAGGGTATGAAGGTGTGAGAGTGCGTTCCGTTCCACTAGAAACAGGAGCTCTCCTGCAGGGCAGGTGGAGGGCTCTCTATTTTGACTCTCAAGGAACACTTGGCACCGTCTAGAGCTCCGGGTATCTAGGAAGGAGAGGTCAGGGTGCTGCTAAACACCCTACAGCTAATACAGATGCCTCCTTTCATTTTTTCATGACTCTGTTTCTTGTTCTCTTTTTTCCTAAAACAGGATTTCTTTAAATGAGTTTCCTTGGTACTTGTGAGAGATGATTCTATTTCAAAATGCTTTCAGCTGTAACTTTAAAATGTGTACCTGTGTTATGTAACCAAGTATCCTTTCACTATAGCCATTGAAGCTATTCACATCACTTAATTTGGGGGAGGGAGAGAAACAAAGCTCCATCTGGGAAAATCTCTATCACGGGTGGGATACAAGGAAAAAACAAACCAACCTTTGGTCAAGCAAAGAGATTAGCATTTACATAATGCTCCAATAATACATTTAACCTGACCTACATCATGAGCTGAGCCTTTTCCCTTGGTTTTCTATGGTTCCTTACATACTCCATCCCTTCATGGTTCTTTTCATTACTACTACATTCTGAAACTTTCTGTCTGCATTTTTAAAATGCAGACTCTTAAGAGCTCGGTAATTTGTTCTGACTCTGTAAACTTGCATTAGTTTTTTCCTTAGCCACAGAAAAGGTGGTTATCCTGTAACTAAAAAGTCAGGCTCAGGTGAGCAGTAAGAATTTGAATACAAATAACACTTTATAGCTGGGATATTTAAAATAGTTTTCCCCCTTCCCAGTAAATTTCATGCACATAAAAAGAATTTTAATTCTTAGGCTAAATTCATTTCTTAGCTACTTTGAAATAGTCCGGCCTTCTCAAAGAAGAAAGCTTTAATCACACTGTCTTCTTCAGGAAGGTCATTCCGTCCATGTAAATTAGTATTTTCCTGCAGCTGAGCCCACTCTGGTTTCTTTATGAGTGTACTTAACTTATTGCCTTCTTAGTGCTTTATGCTAGGAAAATGGGAACTACTTGAAACTGTTGAAGATAACTGACATTTAGAATGTAATTAACTTGTGAACAAGGTTCAAATTTATTCTAAATAAAAAATCTACACAATGTGATGAGGCAACAAATGGTGTTTTGACTGAAGTTTTTCTGTGTACTGAATATAAGTCATAGAGTAGTGAAAAAGATTTAAAAAATCAAATATAATGATGAATGATAGAAAGTTTTTGTTCTGCAAGGAGCAGCTTTATGTCTTGAAAGTGTGGTAAAACCGGTTCAGAGATCTGGCTCTGTAATTGGTCTGGCCTGGGCAAAAATCCTGCCTCTGCTCCTTACAGCTTTGGGCAAGTTACATGACCTCCTTGAGGGCAGTTTCTTTATAAAATTGGGACAATGAAAGTATTTATTTGGTAAGATTGTGAAGAATTAAATTAAGTAATGCATTTAAAGCTTAGTGCATTTACATATTCAGTTCTCGGTAATGCTACCTACAAATTTGACAAACCGGTACATACATACCCATATTTTGCCATGTATAATGTGCACTTTTTTGCCCAAATTTTTGAGGGAAAAATAAGAATGTGCCTTATACATGAGTATAATGATTGCATACCATGGGTACAATAATCCCATGTATAATGCACACAAAAACATGGGTGCACATCTTGCAGGGCAAATACGACATATGGGCTATGTATTTTAATTGGTAATTGGAATTGGCCTGGGACCTTTTGAAGATATCTGAAAAAACTAATATAGCAAAACTTTTAGACAGGTACCTGTGGTATTGACTTGAATAGAAACAGCAGATTTCACATTCTCAAATGTTTGCGTTTGCTCCTAAAATCTTGCAAAATGAACTTTTAAAAAATGAACTAGAGAATATGCATATTGATTTTAGAAAGAGAGGAAAGGAGAGAGAGAGATCAATGTGAGAGAAAAACATCAATCAGTTTCCTCCCGTACACATCCGGACCAGGGATCGAACCTACATTTTGATGTATGGGCCAATGTTCGAACCAACTGAGCCACCTGGCCAGGGTGCAAAATGAACTTTAAAAACAATTTTTTAATTAGTTTTAGGTGTGCAACATAGTGGTTAGACAATCACATACTTTACAAAGTGAACCCCCTGTACCCACCTGGCACCACACACAGTCACTACAATATTATTGACTGTATTTTCTATGCTGCACTTTACATTTCTGTGCCTATTTTATAACTACCCATCTGTACTTCTCAATCCCTTCACCTTTTTTACCCAGTCCCCCAACCACCCTCCCCTCTGGTGAACATCAATTCTGTTCTCTGTATTTTATGAATCTGTTTCTCTTTTGTTTATATTGTTCTTTAAATTCCACATATAAGTGAAATCATATGGCAGTTGTCTTTCTCTGACTGACTTATTTTACTTAGCATAATACCCTCTAGGTCGATCCATGGCAAAGTGATCTTACATTAAAACTCAAAGAAAATGGAATATCTTTTTCCTTTATATCTTTTTCAAAAGAAAATGAAATATCTTTTTACTCTTTTGGATGTTTCATTTCACCAGTGTCTTTTCATTTTCAGCAAAAGTGAAATATCTTTTCTAGACACACAATCCTACTATTGCACATCATTTCACTGTATTATCCCCACATATCACATATACGTTCTTTTTCATTGTGGAAATTAGTTTTTCAGAATGTTATTGCTCTCCAGTGATGCAGGTAGGAATATGCAGTAATGTCCCTTCAGACATTTCTTCTCATCTTGGGAAACATTAAATTCTCATTTGCTTTATAGAAATGGCTTGGAAATATCAAACATCTACTCACACGGCACTTACATAAGACAGGTTTGGGATAATGGTAGTAACCGTTAGAACATCAACCCAAGTTGAAAAAGAAAAATCTATGTAATCTTGTAATAATGTTGAAAACTCTGTGGTTGACTCATGTTAGCTTCACTCAGTGAATTCTTTACTCTTGCCCTTAGTGTTTCCATTGCTCACAGCGGATAAAAAGCCACAGATTAGGGGCATACAAGAGCGGCTCTGGAGAGAAGTATCTACATGAGTGCACCACTTTTAGATATTGCAGGAACTGTCTAACATTTTGACATGACAAATAGAAAAAAATTACATTGCCAGCCAATATTTTCAGTAATGAATATTTACAAGTTTATCCTTGTCATAAAAAATGTTTCAATGCCATGGCCAGGTAGCTCAGTTGGTTAGAGCGTCATCCCTATACACCAAAGTTGCAGGTTCTATCCCTGGTCAGGGCACATACAAGTCAACCAGTGAATACAAAAGTGGAACAACAAATCAATATTTCTCTCTCTCTTTCTCTCTCCCTCCCTCTCTCTCTAAAATCAATTAAAAATAATTTTTAAAAGGTTTAATATTCAGCACTGTACACAGCAAGATAGTATATCATTTCTTAGATATTTCAACTGAAATATTTTGCAATTATAATTTCATGTACCAGATATAATGCAACATAATAGATATAATGTAACATAATGTACATATAATGTAACATAATAGAAGTGGCATTCTGGCCATTAAATTATAACCAGGTTTCTTTTTTCTCCTGCGATTTCCATTAGACTATCCCTGTCATTGTGAAATCAAAAGAAACAGATAGACCTGGTTAGTGTGGCTCAGTGGATTGAGCGCCAGCCTGCGGACAGAAAGGTCATAGGTCCGATTCCTGGTCAGGGCACATGCCTGGGTTGTGAGGCCAGGTCCCCAATTGGGGGTGTTCAAGAGGCAACCAATTGATTCATGTTTTTCATATCAATGTTTCCCTCCCTCTCTCCCTCCTTTCCCCCCACTCTCTAAAAAATAAATAATAAATATCGAACATCTACTAATGGGTCTTAAAGGGTCTTGAAGTTCTCTAAAAGGAAAGTAGTTGGAAAACAAAGGATTTTCTTTAACATTAATTATGATGGTTAAGATGACCATCAACAAGATATTTGGTTAGTGTGGGACTTCTCAGGTTGGCACTGTTGACATGTTGGGTTGGATCACTTTGCTGCAGGGCGGTCCCTGGCACTGCAGGATGTTTAGAAGCACCTGAACCTCTCCTCCCTAGATCCCGGTAGCTCCAGATATTGCCAAATATTCCTTGAGAGTCAAAATTGCTCAGAGAACCACTGGTTTAGTTATATGTATTCAAATTAGGCATTGGACCTTCATAAAATAGGCACTTTGAAAATGTAGCAGTCAACTGAGGATTTCATTCAAACGCTCAATTAGAATTTCACAAACACCTAATATGAGCCAGGAACTCTTCTAGGTATTGGAGAAATAGCAGGGGACAAGACAGGTATAGTCCCTGCTCTCATGATGCTAACTAACATAAAGGTTCATCTTCCTGATAAACATGTTAAAGTGACTCAACAAATTACGACAAGAGACGATGAAGAAAGATTCTCTGTATATACAACTTTCAACCTGGTGAACTGAAGGCTTCATGCCAACTCCTTTCTCTATTCTTAAATAAGTTTGATCCCACGCTCTGCCTCCACCTGTTCTTGACAGCAGCCCACGTGTCTCAGATGCTGGGGCCCAGACCTGCCACCCTACTTCTGAGGTCTGTGCAATGCTCCCTTGCACAGCCTCCCTCAACCCCAGTCACCTTCTTTGGGTCTCAGAGACCAGCTGCCTCGTGTCCTGCAGTCTGAGCTTGGCAGTCTGCACTCTGAGAGTCCTGACTGTGCCCTTCCTTTGAAAGAGAGAATGCAGCAGACAAAGCCCCTGCTCTCATGGGGTTTAGTGTGTGCACTGGGGTGGGGGACTGAAAATAGGATTGAAAAACATAGAGTTAGAGAGGGGTAAGTGTTGTAGTGAAAAATAAAACAAGGTAAGGAGTATAGGAATGGGGCTTCTTTTTTTACATAAGGTGAGCAGGAAAAGGCCTCCGTGAGAAGGTACATTTAAATAAAGACATAAAATAGATGAGCTCAATAGTTTTTAAACACTGAAAGTAAGGTTTCTTTTTTTAAATATTTTATTTATTTACTTTTAGAGAGAGGGGAAGGGAAAGAGAAAGAGAGAGAGAGAAACATAAATGTGCGGTTGCCTCTTGTGTGCCCCCAACTGGGTACCTGGTCAGCAACCCAGGCATGTGCCCTGACTGGGAATCGAACCAGCAACCCTCTTGTTCACAGGACAGTACTCAATCTACTGAGCCACACCAGCCAGGGCTGAAAGTAAGGTTTCAAGTGACTGAAATTTCCTATTAGTCAAGCCTTTTGGGTCTGTAATAAAAAGTGGTACCATGTGACACATGAGCAAAGAGAAGATATTAGAAGAAAAAATTAATAAAGGGAAATTAGTTTCTTAATCTATTCTTGGGGGGATATTTTTGGACAAAAGAACATAAGCAAATATAAACTATTAAACTTTTCCAAAAGTCCATAACAAAGCCTATTTTCTGAATGAGTCATTATAACATTTGTAGGAACTCATTGTAAGGAACTGGCCTTGAGACCCAAAACAAAGAATAAAAATAAAAATCCTTTTGCAGATGAAAAAGTATAAATTGTAGTGGGACCCAGGAATCTTGGTCAGAAATGGACAACTAACAAAAGATCCGTGGGAACGAATATTCTGAAAGAAAGGCTTTTAGTGCATCAGCGATACATACCATTGCCGATACAATTTTCCTTAAGTTTACAGAAATGAGTCACCGTCAAGGCCATAAGTAACAGAAGCACCTCACCCACCCCGGCCAGCTCATCACTTTCAGACATTATGACAGCTGCCCACTCAAAGTGGGGGTCATGTGAGTATCTCTTAATTTTCTATTTCTTTTTTTTTTAACTTTCTCAATGCCCACAATATGATTAAAGCAAATCTCCCAGTTAACAAAAACATACAAGCTGGTCATTCAGTTCCTAAACTTGGAAATGGACATCAGTTCTCAATGAAAAGGAGCTTAAACTGGGCACCACAGGGACTTTGGAACAAAGGTTGCCATCATTGGCAGCTTCCTCCTTGCTTCCTCCTGAACCCTCCTCTTCCCCTCTTTTCACTGTTTTCATAAGCAGTGACCTGAGTTTACCACTTTCTATAAAAGGACTGTAGAGGGGCCCTAATTAGCACCCTAGTCAGTTCTCTCGTTCTCGCACAGTGGACAGCATCTTTGAATATAACTACTCAAACCCAATTTTTTATTACACTAAGATGTTAAGAGTAAAAACAAGCTATGGCTAGTTCTCTTAGTTACAAATATTAAAGTGATCTGCCAACATATACAAGTAAGATCCTATTAATCTTTAGTATTACATAGCGATATACACACAATACATGTATGTGTGTATATGTAGACACATTCTATAATTTGGCCATGCATTATAGTTCTTTTTAAAAAATGGGATAAAAAAAGAAATACAGTTTTGCCTATTTTATGGAATATTAAAAATTAACAGATTTTTTGAAGATTAACACTATTTATGTAACTTCAAAGTTTAGTGGGTGACTATCCCCTAGCTAATGAGATATGATACAGTGTAGTCAAACAAGTTCCTAGAAAGCAGCGGAGGGCTTGAGGTAGGTATTCCCAAAAAATTCGGTTGCACAGCAAAGATCGGGAAGCTATACTTGTTTCCATTTCCAGAATCTTTTCTAAGAATACATTTCTCTTCCTCCTTGGAAGTGTTTTTCTTTCCCTTCCTCACTACCTACAGTAGATTATAAAGTTGCTTTTGTATTTAATACTCTGGATAAAAATATAAAAGGAAAGCGTTTCTCCATTAATATAGATCAATAATGAGTATCTTTGTGTTCAGAGATTATAAAAATTAGTAATAAGAATAACAAAGTTATGGGAGATAAAGGTACAGGAGTTAAGAGCATTGGTTTAAGTCCTGGCACCCCCTGGCCATGTGAATTTGGACAAATTATTTAATCCTGTCCTGTCTTCTGGCTTTAATCCTGTCCTATTCTGAACAATGGGAATAATGAGTCCTATCTGTGATAATTGAGTTTATGCACATCAAGCACTTAGGACCATGTCTGACCAACAAAATAAGTGCTCAGTAAATAATAGCTATTTGCTATTATTATGACTCTCACAATTGTACTTATAATTAAGAGGGATGAAGCAGTAACTGAAGATATGGAAGGGAGAGCCACATGTAGTATGTGTTACGATAGAGAAGTGGGGAAGTTGTTAGTTAATGTTTTCAGTTATATAATCCAGGAATATATTTCATAAACTTTACTATTATTCAGAGGCAGTAAATATTGTGCAATTACATTTTAAAATTTAGGCAAATCTACATTTCAATGCCTCACACTTTTCAAAACATCATCAATTGAAAGAAGCATCTTTTTGAGACCTTAAAGCGTGAAAAAGGGTACCTTTCAGATTTAGATGAAATACATTAAAGGATGAAAAACAATACAGTGATATTTCAGGTATAAAATATTCCACAGTCTCGTCTTTTTCTCTAAGAGCTGGGAGCTAAAATCTAACTTCTGATCATCCCTACTTTCTGCCTCTCAGACTGTGTTTTAAGACATGCCCTTTAGAGATGGACAGAAGAAAGGAGGACTTTCATTAGGAGGTTTGTCCTTGAAGGCCAAGTCCTACCAGTGAGAAACAACAGGCTCCCCCCCCCACCAAAAAAAAAGGCTATGAAAGACAAAGAAGACAGCAGAAATGGGAAGTGATTGAGCTGTAAGATAATGCAACTCCCGACAATATAAGAAAGCATTTTGGGGTCTGTCAGTGGGGGAACAACCCAGACCCTACAAACCCCAATGCCTCTCAAGTTAAAACTTCATGGCATCAAAAAGAATACCAGAATATAAATGGTTGAACTAAAAGGGACATCCTCTCCATGAATTCTCAAAGAGAACAAAGTATAGCATTCCTACGCCTTTCTTAACACACCCCTGCACAAAATTGCTGCATGTTCCAGATAGGAGCATATGAATGGTGCAGACACAGAAGGAAAGCTGAGAACCACCGATTTTAGGGTGTTTAGTTTGCAAGTGCAGATTACTGATCAGAAAGGGTTACACCTGGCATTCCCTCTGTTGTACAGCACAGCCAATAAGTCATTTAGCCTCTCTTTTTGAGTATTCTCACTTATTAGAAACTCAGGACCACCAAAGGAACCCAATTTCATTTGCTGACAGTGTTGTCAAAGAATTCTCATGTTGCAGCAAGATGTGCCATGCTACTTTGGGGTTCTTCTGTTTACTCAATATTTATTGAGTTCCTGAGTAGACCTTGAGGAGCGATTGAAAGGATGAGTTGAGTTAGGACTGGTGGGGCAGGTGGAGTAGAAAAACAGGAAAGAACATCAGTGAAGAAATTGAGCTGGCTGGCCCTGGCTTGTGTGGCTCATTTGGCTGGAGCATTGTCCTATAACTGAAAGGATGCAGGTTCAATTCCCAGTCAGGGCATATACCTAGGTTGGGGGTTTGATCCCAGGTCTGTGTGCATATGGGAGGCAACCAATTGATGTTTTTCACCACATTTATGTTTCCCTCTCTCCCTTCCTCTCTCTCTAAAAAGCAATGAAAAAAATGTCCTTGGATGAGGATTAAAAAACAAGATAAAAGAAGCTTATTTTAAAAGAAAGAAAGAAATTGAGGCAGCTGGCAAGAGGGAATACAGAAGGATTTTTTTTCTATAGGGGTGGAAGACAAACAGTCAGGAAAGCCAACAGAGGACTGACCTCAGGTCCTGACCAGGAGCTCTGTGGATCATGGAAAATAATCAGTTGCCTCTTGCATCAACAGGGAACCAGTGTTGGGAAGAGAGGAAACAGAGGAAGAGGGTGGTGATAACTCAGGCTTTAGGGAAGGTTGACATCAAAGTGGGTGGAGCTCAGCACAGGAGGAAAGACTGAGGAGGCCAGTGGTGAAAGGCATTTTGGGCAGGAACTAAGTGGGGGAGAGGGCTAAGCAGGAAGTATTTATGAAAAGGGATTAGAAAGACAGGTGTCTAGGTCAGCTTGCATGCTGAGCAATAACTTGCACTCAGTAGGTACAACTGTAAACAACCAATCACAATCCACTAAGATAGCACTTGATTAGAGATACACATAAAATGCCAAAAGAAATTCAGACTGTGAAGATAGTCCTGTGTCACCCTAACAAAAGTCCTGAAAACTTGTTATTATTTGAAAACTTCCCAAGCACTGTTCTAAGTCTTTTAAGAATATTATTTTTTTTTGCCCAGGTGATTAGAGTGTTGTTGCAATAATACATCAGGGTTCTGGGTTCTATCCCTGGTCAGAGCACATACAAGAATCAACAAATGAATGCATAAATAAGAGGGGCAACAAATAGATGTTTCCCTCTCTCTCTGTGTGTCTCTCTCACTCTCTCCCCTCCTCCTCTTCCTCCTCATCCTCATCTCCCTCCCCCTCCTCTCTCTCTCAAATCAATCAATAAATTTTTTAAATGACCATTTAAGAAAAAAGAATATTAATTTTTTATTCTTCTAACAACCCCACAATGTGGGTAATATTTACATTCCTGTTTTATAGATGAGGAAACTGAGTAAAAAGGAACCCAAACCACACAGATAATGACCGCAGAAGGATTCAAACCCAGTCAGTCCAACTCCGGAGCCCACACTGTAAGTCATCACAGTGTATTCTTTTCACCTTGATTTCTAGAGCCTAACACGATGCTTAGTTCATAGTAAACTTTCAAATACTCATTGAAGGGTTGAAGGACCCACAGCTTTAGTGGGATCATAGGAAGCACTAATTGGTTTAGGGATCTGAATGGACCTTGGGGGGAGAACATTTTCCAACCTGGTATAGATTTTCAGATTGTGTCAGCAGGATACTGCTCCACCCAGATGCATAAGCCAGCAGACATAAACTCACCAGTGACCTTGAAGGTCCAAGTCAGCTGTACAGCCTTCCCCAAAACGGGATGTAGCCCAGCAAAGTGTGCCTTCCTTTGAGCTAACTGCAGCCACTCTGGTCACTGTTCTTACACCTAACACTGCCTTACATGTCACAGGGTTTATTACATAGAATCACACTGATTTATTAATATCGCATTCTTCCTCATAGACTGAAAATACTGAAGGTCATGGCTGTTGTATTATTCATCTTAGATTTCCAATACCAATTATCATATTAAGTTACCAGTATAATAGCATTAAAGTAGCATATTTTAGGGGGGATAAAAGTTACATGTTAATCAACTTTCCGCAGAGGAAATGAAAATCACTTTGTTTAAAAATTTTCTTTCTCTAGAGGGTTTTCAGTAATTACTTTTAACCAAATTTGGCTATAATTTGAAAACTTCCCATATCTTATACTGTATTACATTTGAAACTATAAGCAATAACCCCTCAGTATTCTTCAGGTGGGACATCTTACAATTTATTTGGTTTTGCATACTGACTTTTCACCTCTTAAGTGTACTAATTAGCATAAACTTAAAAATACCTCCAAGGTTGGTAATATCTCCAAGGAATGTCAGGAGGAAGGGCTTGATTGCATCAGAAAAAGAAGTTGCGCTTTGGTGCCCTTCTGACATTTACATGTTGTACGCAGGTCCTTGAAAACAGCAGAACAGTATAGGTGGCCTACTGAAGCCCGGAGAGTAGATGAGACCACTAAAGAATATGGGTGGCAGGGAATAACAGCAGCTGGAGAGAAGAGAAGAGAAAAATGGGCTAGCCAGAGGAAGAAACTTGGAGATCCAGTGAAGTAGAAATATCAGGTGATCTCAGGTAATCCAGAACGCAACCCCCCCCAAAAAAAAAACTTAAAAAAGAAGCAAATGCTGATGATAAATTAAGAATAAGGACTGGAAACAAGCTATTACATAAGTAACAGAGTACTGATCCAGTGATGGGAACAAAAGCAGCCTAGAAATAAGTGGAGAGAAGGATAAAGAAGTAGGAACAGCAAGGAAAGTACATCCAGTAGTTTAAGGAAGAAAGCTGCTGGGCAGTAGCTCCAGAGAATATCAAAGTTTAAACTCATTTGAAGGGAAGAGAGAGGGAGGAGGAAGTAAAAGGAGGTCAACCAAGCTCACATCAGATACTCCTGTTGGATATAAATAGTGTATCAGAACAAATTAAAGTCTACTTCAGGAGGGACTGGGTGGGGTTGAGAAACAAGAGCAAGTAGAAAAGACATGTAAAAAATGCAATTAAGAATCAACCAGAAATGCAAAAAGTGTGCCAAAAATGTACACAGGGCCCAGGTGATATGTTAGCTGAGGGGTGACCTATATCATTCTTTGCCTTGCACCTGCAAATCCTGGGTGCCTGTCCTCAGGACCGAAGGTGGGGTTTACCTATGTTTAGGAATGCACAGTGGTTTAAAAACTGGGCTGCATTCAGAATCATCTGGGGCACCTGTGAAAAATACAGCTTCTCTAATGCTACTCCTATAGTTTCTGACTCATATCTTGGGCGTGGCTGGGAATTTTCAATTAGCAGTCCAAGTAATTCTGAAGCAGCCAGTAGTTTCCAGCCAGGCATTTGGAAACCAAGCAAGTCAACAGAATTATCTGATACACTTTTTAAAAATACAGATTCATGAGCTCCTGTCCAAACCCAGTGAATCTCACTACACTCACATCAATAAAATTAAATGCATCATGTTTGAGTCTTTTTTCAATCAACTTTCCAGAGTGCCTGTAAAAAAGAATTTCAGTACAACCCCCACAGGATTAATCCAAGTCACCTGGAAGTCCAGAGTAAGTGACCTTGGGCAGACCCCTAATGAATGGCTATTTATTGAAAGACAACCGATTACTCTTTAAACTGCTGTTGGAAGGAAATCCAAACAACAAAAAAACATTCTTCCTGGTTCTTGTTCCTCTAAAGCACTTTCCCATATCATAGTCCATTTTTAAGCAGCTTCTAACAAACATTAACAATATTGATGTCATCACCATTTTATTAATAAATTTTTAATAATTACTTGTTTAGATCATTGTTTGAAATATAATATGCATTCATTCATGTTACAAATAATATCAGCCCTAACATTGTTATTTCATTGCACTTTGCCTTTCAAAGCTCTGGGACATCTTAAAAACCAGTGTTACAAGTATGTAAGAACTTAAGCCAGAGAGACCTGGTTCTAATCCTGCCCCTGAAACTCAGGCTAATTGTTCTACATTATAGGTAAGAGTTTCCAAATTCTTCTGTAAATGGTGATAATACCACTTATCTCATTGGGTTGCCATAAGAATAAGAAGTGTAAGTAAAACACATCTAGTCCTGATTCAGGGCCAGCATTCAATGGATACTAAGTACTCTTATTGCTTTTATCTAAATCTCCATCCAAACCCCCTCCCAGCAAAGGTGACATCAGTCCTCTAGAAGTGCTCAAGATATTGAAGTATGTGTTGGAAACCCGAGTAATCCAGCCATTGTGAGATCTGTAAAAAAAAAAAAAAAAATCTGCTTATGGAAAGCTTGCATGTCACAATAATGTGAAGAGTCCTCCACCACAAAGTGCCCATGTACCCAATAAGTAACAAAAGGTGTACTATTACGTGTTCTGCCCAGATCATAAGATAAAGAAGTATCTCAAAGATAAGAGAAAAAGAAAAAACTATAAACCTAAACCCTACCGGCAAACGAATTTGTGAGCCCATTCTCTCCCAGGAACCTGAGGGTCTGGAAAGGGAAAGGGAGACCTGACCTTAAGCTTTTGGAGTGGGGCAGGACTGAACCTGAAACAAGGCCCCAGTGTTCCATGCTGAAGGAGCTTCACCTTGATTAAATGGCAACCTAGGGAAAAAATCTGCATTCCATAAATTCAAACTGATGAGCAAATCTGCAGACCAACACCAAGCCTAAAGTAATTAATGAAGATAATGACACTGACCTTCCCTGAGCAAGCCTGAACTCAAATTTACATCTTCAAATCAGGAAAATGCCTGCTTATTAAAAGAGTCTTTGGAGGTAGAAACCAATGAAGTATTTTCAACAGAAAGGCATCTTCAGTACCCAACCCCTCTGGATTCTCATAACATTAAGGAGTCATGAAGAAAACACACTACCTTGAATAATAGCACAAAAAAAAATTTAACAGATTTTCCTCTACCTCCAAGAGCTTCAGATATTCATACTATAGAAAAGGAAAAGAGGAAGGCACAGAAAAAGTTGAACTAAAAAAAGCACAAAATTTAGAAAATTTCAATCTTATACTATATACTATCTGAAGGATACAGTATATAATATCCTATACTATGTAATATCCTTCTGAATTTCTTTTTTCATAATGGAATTATGTGCTTTATGTGATGTGCAGTAAATAGCATTGCCTTTGATGCCAGGCAAACTTGAATTTGAATTCTGAATAATCAAGGGCTAGTATACGATTCCAAGCAAGTTAGTAAACCTTTCTGTGCCTCAATTTCATCAAATGCAAAAGTGGTATAATACTATACTACCTACCTATTAAGATTGTTGTAAAATAAATTCATACACATATGTATTTATGTGTACATCACATAACAGAATTCTTAGTATTATACAAAATGCACTTAATAAATAGTAGCTATTGTGAACATTTATGGAGCATCCCTTACGTGCCAGCAGTAGTCCCAGACCCTCTGGGACACAGAGATGAAAAATGATTCCTTGTTAGTATACTACCTGGCACACTTGTTTGGTACCAGTTACCTACATAAGTGTACTTCCTCCTCCCAACAGTCTTATAAAGTACTGTTATTTCCATTGTCCAGATGAGGAAACTAAGAAATTCATTAAGAGTGTTGGTCCCATTCCCACAACTAATAATGAAAATGGGGCCAGGACTTGTGTGCTATTTGACCCAAAGCCTGTCTTAATTACCTCACTCCTCTCTTTCCTCTAGATGAGAAGATTCATATCCAACCACATATGGAGGATGCAGTTGGTGGACTTTCTTCTTTTTTTCTTTTGAACCAAAAGCAGAGAACTCTAAAAATAGCAGGTTTCACAATCATAGAATATAACACAACACCATTCAACTGAATTCTCTGCTAAGATCTTGACGTCTCAGTTTTTGTTCCTTCTTTAAGAAGCTAAATAACAATGTGATGAATATGCAATGGGCCTACCAGGAGCATCCAACCTGTGGCCACACGCAGCCCAGCATGGCTGTGGATGCGGCCCAGCACAAAATCATAAATTTACTTAAAACATTATGAGATTTTTTTGTGATTACATATCACAATGTATTTAATGTGAATCCAAGACAACTCTTCTTCTTCCTGTGTGGCCCAGAGATGCCAAAAGGTTGGACACCCCTGAATGTTGTGATTTTCATATGTAAATACTTTTCTAGGTATTATAAATTGAAACTTCTTAGGAATTTAAACCTTGTTTGCTTTTTGATGTGGAGAGGATTCCATTTATATAATGGTAGATAGCTGGAAGGGACTTAATAGAGTGGCAGATTTGAGTCAAAGGAGGATGCACTTTCTAAAACGTTCTTACCCCACAGAATTGAATAAAGCTTTGGTCATTCAATAGCTTAAGACTACCTTCGAAACACCTGATTATTCTCCAACAGATACTACAAATTACACAATATTATGGTAAAAAGAAACAACTGTACCCAGGAGTTACAGTGTATTTTTCAACCCTGAAAATACTAGCAGCAAAAACTTGGGAGTTTTTGTAAACAATAGTAAGACAATGTAACAGACCAAGAAAAGTCATTGCTAGGTTCTCCATTTCTTTTTTTTTTTTTTAAGATGTTCTGAATAAAATTAGAGTACTCTCTTTTAAAAGCACATCTGCCTTGGAGAAATGATTTATAGACTGCCACAAATCTACTCACTCTATCTTCCAGGAGGGCACTTTTATCTTCTGCTAACAAAACTAAGCAAGTGATTTTAAGTAAAAGGATGTAAAGAACATGGATTCCATTTCCCTTCAAGTTGATTAAGACATTGGGTACCTCAAACAATTGAAAAGTTAATTCAGAAATAACTTCAACACAAAGCAACGCATTTTCACTTTCAAAGAAAGAAAACATTCTTCCTCTTACTTTAGAATGAATCACCTAAATCTGGAAGAGATTTCAGAGTGTCTTTCACTGGTGTCTTCATTTTGCGGATGAGGAAATTGAGACCTGAAGCACTGTAATTCAGTTACTTGTTTACATTTTTCTCACATCACTATTTCTGGCCTTATCTATTGTGGCTATAAATTTATCATAATTGTAAGTCATCATCATATTTTTCTGCCCTATGACTATTACAGCTTCAGGACAAGGACTAGACAGAAACATTTACAACTTCCAATGCTGATCTCTTTCAAACCATCAAACAGCTTTACTAACTCAGAACAAACTGAGTGAAAGTGAATTAAAGTATTTATTATTATTATTATTTCTGCTGTTTAAATAAAGGTTTGCCTCATAGCTGGTCTACATCAAGACATCTCTGGTTATGGCATGATAGGAGCACAAAAAAGGAGCAAGGGGATTGTAAAGAGAAGTTTTACAAATCAAGGAAAATATCTCTAGTGAGTTCTACATAGTTTCAGGTTCACCTTGGGAGAAAGGAATGCCTTTGAAGGGCTAAGGAGATGTGGGCTTGAATAGATCACCTTGAGGATTTCTTCCAATACTAAGATTTGTTGAGAATTCAGAACTCAAAATACCACATTACTAACATCTGAATTTGTCAATACAAAAACACCAGTAAGAATTACATTTCTTAATATTAGGAACATTTTCCCTTATAAGGGACTTGCATCTTTTCACAGGGTGGGAGTAAAGGACATTGTTTTTTCCCCAAAAAGGGAAAACCGGATCACTCAGGATAGCGGGTCCTAGGTCACTCAAGGGCTAGGCTGCGACCAGGATGAACATCAGTCTCCCCCACCCACTAGTCCTTCACGAGGACCTGGCCGAAAGCAAGAATTTAGCGAAGAAACTTAAACTTTAGTAATTAGAAAACGAGTATTACATCCAAACTTTTATTTTAAGAGTGATGCCTTTACTTCCGGAATTCTCTAATAATTGACCCGCAGGGTAAGCTCAGCCCTAGGCGTGTTCCTGCTCTGGCAAGGTCCTTTGGGGGAAAGGACAAAACTGGTAAGAAGGTAGGTGGCCAGGCGCAGTCCTCTGGGAAAACCTCCCCGGCTGGCTCCCTTTGCAGCCCGCAGACCCGTCGCACCCACAGGGCACCCCGAGCGTCTCTCCCTGGAGACAACCCTCTGCTCACCCCCTCCCTCCCGAAGCACTTACTTGGGGCGTCCGGGGATGGCTGGATCCTGAAGGTGTCCGTTTCGGCCCGTCCCAGGTGCAAGTGCGACGAGGGCCTACTCCAGGGCCTGGGGGTCCCAGGCAGCAGGTAGGAGGGGTTGGACTTCCGCCGGATCGCCACCCGCCTGAAGTCATAGCTGCCCTTGCTGCTCACCGTGCCGGGTTCGCTCGCGGCTCCGCGCTCTCTCCCGCCCTGGACTGGACGCGAGTGAACGCCCGGCGGGGTCCTCACTGGCAACCCGACCCGCGGGGTTGTCGCCTGCATACCCACGCTAGGCGCGACTCCAGAGGGGTGACTCCGGCGGCTCCTTGGCAGGTGCTCCTCGTCCCTGCCTTCCCGGCCGTGCAGTTGGGCGCTCGGTCTGCGGCTCCCAGACTCACCTGACGCAGCTACTGCAAGGACCGGCCCGGGACTGCCTCCACACCCTCCTTTCCCGAGCCAAACGGCCGCGGGGGCGGGACTGGGAGAGCGCAGGGGTCGGGGTGTCTGCGCAGCCACAGCGGCCGCCGCCTACTCTTCAGGCCGGGAAAGGCGCCAAGGACTGATTGTGCCTAGTGGAGTTACCGGGGGGGCGCGGCCCCGCAGCCGGTTGGCCGCCAGCGGCCACGCCCCACCCCGCCCCGCCCCGCCGCCCAGCGGCTCGCTCATTGGCTGAGAGGAACCGCGCGGCGCTCACCTGCCGCTGCACACCTGGAGTGCTAGGAATGTCACTGGATTTCGGGGTAATACGACAATTACAGCTGCTTTGGACTCTGCCCGATGGCTTGCTTATCCTCACAGACCCACCTATCAAAGGTCTCACTTGGGTCTGAAGCTGCTGAACTGAGCCCTTGATAAGAATCTTACTTCTGTCCCAGATCTAAGCAATGAGTTAAGTACCGGTAATATTTCAGATAAGGCAACCAAAATGCAGAAGCGACAACAGGTCACACACCGTTGCAGATGAGCTAGAATGCTTACCCGGTCTCTGCACCAAGGTCAGTCCTTGTCTTAACGAATCAAATCATCTCGCCAAGAGCACCAGGCCAGAGAGCGCTGAAGGGGGCGGGCTGTGTGTGTGTGTGTGTGTGTGTGTGTGTGTGTGTGTGTGTGTGTGTGTGTAAAAGGGAAGAGGTGCAGTTAACAACCCACAGATACCAGAAAAGTGTCCGACCCTATGCACTTCACCGTCCTTTGTTGTTGTCGTCGTTTTAATCTCTTTCAATCCTTGCCTGAGTACATGCCCTTCGATATCAGAGAGAGAGAGAGAGAGAGAGAGAGAGAGAGCGAGCACGAGCAAGAGAGAAGCATTGATAGGTCGCCTCCCGTGTGCACCCTGATAACCTAGGTATGTGCCCTGACAGGAGTCAAACCCGCACGGCTCTGATGTACCAGGCGACGCTCCAACCAACTGAGCCACCTGGCCAGAGCTAGAGATCTTCTAATTTGTCAAGTAATTTTCTTTAATATCAGTGAAATACCAACTGGAAGAAAATACATTTTACATTGTTTTGCTGACCCACATTTTAAAATTCACAACTCTTTCCAATGACGAAGAGGCTGTGCTTGTTCTGGAACCGCAGCGCTAGGAGCGGGCAGAGCAGCAGTCCACACAAGTACCTAAGCTCAAGCAGAAAGAGTTCCCCAGACATCCTATCCACCTTGGAAGCCACCCCGCATTTCTTCAAATGATCATTTACCCAGGTAACATCTCCTTCAGCTCCCTGAAGTGTGTAGCCCATAAGCCAATCCTCCTCAAGAAACTTCTTAGAGGGCAGTTCAACAGTGTCAGTCTCCTTGGCTGCTACTCCAATAAATAAACCCCTGAGGAGATGGAACTACCATCCCAATATTTAATCCAAAATTTCAAACTAACTTAAAAGGAGCTTTTACTCGCTTCAGATTTATTGTCCCTGTATCACTGCATTGCATCTAATTATAGTTTCTCTTTCTGTGTAACTGTGGTGTTATCTACTGAGCCATATAAATGGAAATGATTTAAATAAGTAGTTCCAAATATAACTTAATATTGAAAGGGGTTTAATCTCATATACATAAATAAGTTAACTATTACAATTTAAATACAAAATTTGAATATAATTTATTTGCTTCAGCAAAAGGGTGCTATTGCAATCAATAATACTGGACTAGCAACCTAGCTTACAGTAACCTATTTTTCAGAGAAGAGATGCTGGCAATCTTCTCTTTTGGAGAACTGGTTACTAATGAGGCTTAAAAGTAACCCTCCTCCCTATTCCCCAAATACTCTTCCAGTGCTCACTTCCTGCAGAGAACTGCTGTAAACACAACCGTATAGGGCAAAGTGTATTTTACCACAAGTATTTGGGGCAGCAGTTTAGTATTTCCTTATTTGGGTATTTTGTTTACATTCTACACCTTTCTATTTCTTTCTTGGTTCAAATTGTTTGCATTTGCCTAATAATATATTAGTTCACATCAGTAGATGTCTGTATTTTCAGATGGAATTTTTTATAACATGTATATCACCTGACATTACCTCTATCAATATTACTGCTGTTTATTACTTTCTAATAGAAACAATTTCTACGGGACTTTGCATTCCATGATGGTTTGCAGCACTAAATAAATGGGTCAACAGAATGTTATTTGATCTCAAGTTATCTTAGAGTAGAACATGGCATTGGATATAATCTTGTACACATAATCTTAAAATACTATTTTATTTGTTTATATAGCCCATCGGAAGTTTGTCACCAACTCATTAACGCATATTAAAGGGAACTGTGCTACAACACAGAGATGCATGCAACACACTGGTGTTTCTACGCCAGATCTCTGTGGCCAGTACAATGCTGAGTGCTGACCAAATCCTGCATCGTTTTCCTTGGGCACACAAGGAGACTCATTTAAACCTTCCCTGGTGGTTAGCTGAGCAGAGGTGATATGTATCACTTCCAGATCTGGGTTTGGCACCCTGGCCATTTAACTGTCTACTACTTTTCTCCAAGGGCCAGGGGCCTGGGGAGGAACCTGGAGCCCTGGGCGATAGGCAATCCACTGTATGCAGAGGAGCTGACAGCCAGGAATCACCCCTTTCCTAAGAACTAACATAACAGGAAGACTATGAACTGGTTCATGTTCCTTAAATTTTATTTTAATATTTTCCAGTGTAGCAAAAATTATATGTATATTGATATCTTTTAATTCTAATAAAAATGTTTTATACATCCTATTTAATTTTATCGACATAACCTGTCTCAGATTGATCTGGTCCCTAATAAACAAAATAAAGTAAAATAAATACTAAGAATAAAAATAATGAATTAAGCCTTGGCCGGGTAGCTCAGTTGGTTAGAGCATCGTCCCAATACATCAAGGATGCAGGGTCAATCCCTAGTCAGGGCACATACAAGAGTCAACCAATGAGTTCATAAATGGGTGGAAAAACAAATTGATGCTTCTCTCTCTCTCTCTCTCTCTCTCTAAAAAAGCAATTTAAAAAATTTAAAAAATAGTGAATTAATAAGCTGCTTCAACTACTGGTAGAAGAACATCACTTCCCAAACTAGAATTTAATAGAAATCAACATTTTACAGCAAATTCATTCTTCCTTTAATCTCACTAGAGAAAGATGAAAAACTTCTTTCACTTTAACAATAAATTGTGTTATTTCCTCAGTAAATGAACTATAAATGTATTAGTTATTTAGTCTGATGCTATCACTAGGTAGGAATCCATATAAATGTCACTGGGAAGAAAAGGTCATTAAAAGGCATGAATGATGCTGACTTTATTTATTAGCATCAAGGGACTGACATACAGAAGATAATTTCATGAAGACCTAACTGAAGATGTTACAGGATTTTTTAAAGATTTTATTTGCATTTATTTTCTAGAGAGAGGTGAAGGGTGTGAGAAAAACCAATTGGTTGCCTCTTGCACGCCCTCAGCCGGGGACCTGGCCCTCAACAAGTCATGTGCCCTGACCAGGAATCAAATGGTGGCCTTTTGACTCACAGGCCAACATGCAACCCACTGAGCTATAACAGCCAGAGCAATACAGTTATTTTAACAGGAACTTAGTAAACAGTATAATATTTTGAGTTGATATAAATTGAGATTTCAATAAAGTCTAATATGCAAGAAAAATCATATGTAAACTGTATAATTTCTTTCTTAAAAATATTTTATTTATTTATTTTTAGAGAGTGGGAGGAAGGAAAAGAGGGAGAAAAACATAGATGCATGGTTGCCTGTCATGTGCCCCCTGCTAGGGACCCAGCCCACAACCTGGGCATGTGCCCTGACTTGGAATTCAACCAGTGAGCCTTTGGTTTGAAGGCTGGCACTCAATCCACTGAGCCATACCAACCAGTGCTAACATATAAATTTAATATGCATGTCTATAGTTTGACTAGGTAATGCTTATATAATGACCTTTGTAAGTCTGGATAGTCATGTATACACACACGCACACACACACCCCTCTTAGAAGATTTGCACAAATATGAGGTGTCACCTGAAACTGTCATGGCACAGATTTGGCCTTGTACTTAAATTGACCACTTTAGCTCTTTAAAATGAAGTGGTCAGTCAGTATATTTCAAAAATCATCTGGAAACTGGAAAGAAACCAGTTTCTAAACCACACAGTCCTTGGATTATGAAGCCCATGGTTCCATGAGATTAGGAGAGGGGCACCCAAACTTGAACCTAGCCTGTCAGGAGAAGATTTCTAGAAAAAGTCAAAATTAAGAGAGACTTGAAAGACGAATAGATGGCCTGGTGGAGGTGATAAAGAGTTATCCTAGTGAATGAACAGGACACACAAGGGAGGATGGGAGGGGGAAGGAAAGAGACACACACACACACACAGCTACACTTATAGGGCATAGGAATTGAGAAACGAGGCTGGAGAATGAGTAAAGTCAGATCATTAAAGATCATGTACAACATGGTAAAGAGTTAGGACCTCTGATGACAAAGAAATTATTTTTAAGCAAGAAGTGATGTTGTCAGGTTTGCATTTTAGAATCACCTTAGCTGTCCGCATCCCTTATTTTTAGGCCATTAGATTTAAAAAAACTAATCACCTCTGAAATGTTTCATCTCAAAGGATATGCCACTTCGATGACTGATTGAACAAATGAATGAAATATTTGAGAAATTTACTTAAATCAGACATAAAAAGTAAGTTTTAAAAAACTCTAGTCCCATGAAAGAGATCTTCTCATCTTTCTGCTACCTACATCATGTTTAGCTTTTTAGTTTAGTTTTTGTTGTACTGGTTTTGTTATGATTGTTTTGTTACACATCTAATACATATATGCTGCTCAACTATCTCACTGGCTTACCAGAACAATCAGAGAAGAGAATATCAGAATGTAATTCTATATTATTAATTACCTCTTTCCTGACCAGGAAAGCAAAAATTGTGAGTATGTACTCTCTTTCCAGATGCTATTAACTATGTTGGTTATTTAATTAGCAATAGATATTGATGTACTAATACCACCACATGCTTTCCATGGACCAGTTTGGTGCTATAAAGCAGTAACCTGAGAACTGAGAAGGCCCAGAATGTAAAGAGAAATTTATTAGTGCCAGGGGCTGTATTCATGGGTTACGTGAATTCTCAGGCATATACTCTATTTCATAAGATGTAAGATGCCATCACTTGTAAGAAGCACTAAAAACAATAAAATTCTTCCAGTTAAACCATGACAAAATGTATTAGTGATTATTCAGGAAGCTTGCCATTGTAAAATGTCTTTTGTCTATTCTGAAGAATTTAGCAATTTCTCCTGCCTCCATTGTATTGCTTGGCATGTAATGGAAAATTGTTTAGCTTATCTGAAGAAATAATACTGCTTTTTGTACTTATAGGTACCTTCTTTTCTTAAGGCCATTAAAATGCCTGCATTTTTTTTGCAAGGAAATATGGAAAACCAGTCATTCCTCCAACAAATATTTGCTAATATCACATTTGCATCCATAACTAATGTTAGTAATATATTTGCTCTATTTTTGTGCCTTTATTATATTTAAAATGTCTCCAAAGAGAGTGCAGTGTAAACTGGAATTAAAACAAAATATAACTTCGATATTTTTGTTTTAATTCCACTTTATAAACTCCCTTTGGAGACACTTTAAATACACTGAAACTCACCACATGCAGATCTACAATGCAATGCAACCATCAGCCAACATCATACTCATGGGCAAAAACTAAAAGCTTTTCTCTTAAGATTGGAGCAGGACAGGGATGTCCGCTTTCACCTCTCTTATTCAACATAGTACTGAAAGTCCCAGCCACAGTAGTCAGACAGAAAGAAGAAATAAAAGGCATCCTAATCGGAAAGGAAGAAGCAAACTGCAATTATTTGCAGATGACATGATATTGTACCTAAGGAACCCTAAGGATGCCACCAAAAAACTACTATAAACTGATAAATGAATTCAGGAAGATAGCAGGATACAAAATAAATATCCCAAAATCAGTTGCATTTTTATATACCAATAGTGGTCTACCAGAAATGGAAACTAAAAAAACAATACCATTTACAATTGTATTAAAAAATACATAGGAATAAATTTAATTGGAGTTGTAAAAGACCTAGACTCAAAAAATTATGACACTGAAGAAATCGAACATACAAGTAAGTGGAAGTATATGCCATGTTCATGGATAGAAAGAATTAAAGTCATTAAAATGTCATACTACCCAAAACAATCTACAGATTTAACACAATTTCTATCAAGATACCATCAGTATGTGTTGGGAACTGCCCTGCCTGGTTCCAGAAACTGTAATCCCCTGTGGCTAAGCCTGAATAAAAAGATGTTGGGAACATAAGCCACTTAGGAGACAAAGCTTATCTTCCTTGTAGGGGCACCGCCTCTGCCCCCTTTCACATCACCCTGCTTGGTCCCAAGCAGATGACTGGTTAGCCAATGACAAGTAAGATTCCGCAAAGGAGGGACAACCTAAGACAGGCATGGTTGCAAGGGGCCCTCAGGGAAGGAATTGGGGTGCTATAGAAAAAGGGAGTGATGGACCCTCGCCCCTCAGCTTTGACATAGCCTGAGTCCTCATTCTGTCTGCAAGAAGTCTCCTAATCTCTTGGCTGCCTTACTTCCCCTGTCTGAATTAAGCCTGAAACAATGCCTTAAGCCAAGCCTGAAACAATGCTGGAGGTGGGTGCGACCCTGTGCCGGAAAGGGCAGGTTCCCTGGGGCAATCAGGCCTAAGAGAGAATGCATATAATCCTGTGAAACCTACTTTGCTAATACCCTTAATTTAAATAATAAGGGTCCAAGCAGGAAATGAGTTTGTTTCCCCAAAGTTTTTTGGCCCTTTAGCTATCTGACCCTGACTCAAAGTAAGCCCTCAGAGTTCTTTGAATATTATCTATTGTTTGATCATTACTGCCTGTCAATGATTGATGAGCCCTGTATTCCTATGCACGTTAAACCCAATAAAAGCCCATTGAGGAACAGGCTCCTGGCACTTCTCCTTTGAGAGATCAGCCACCTCTCCTCCCCAAGCAGATCATGTCTTCATAGACTTATTCTCATCCATGGCAGCTGGGGGGGGGGGCCTTCATGCAGAGCCCCCCCCCCCACAAGTGTGTTTCACAGAACTGGAACAAATCTTCTAAAAATTTATATCAAACCGCAAAGAACCAAAATAGCCACAGCAATCTTGAAAAAAAAGAAGAAAGTTGGAGGAATGGAATCACACTACATTTTGTCAAACTATACTACAAAGCCATAGTAACCAAAATAGCCTGGTAAAAACTGATGTATAGATGAATGGAACAGAATAGAGAGCCCAGAAATAAACCCATGCCTTTATAGTCAATTCATATTTGACAACAAAGGCAAATACATATGATGGAGTAAAGATAGTCTATTCAATAAATGATGTTGGGAATATTGGGCAGATATTCCCAATGCAAAATAAAAATGAAACTACACCACCTTCTTACACCACACACAAGAATGAACTCAGAGTGGATTAAAGACTTAAATATTTAACTCAAAATCATAAAAACCCTAGAAGAAAGCATAGGCAGTAAGATCTTGGACATTTATTGTATCAGTATTTTTTCTGATATATTTGCTTGGGCAAGGGAAACAAAACAAAAAAACAAATAGGACTATATCAAACTAAAACAATTTTGCACAGCAAAGGAAATCATTAACAAAATGAAAAGACAACCCACTGAATGGGACAACATATTCACTGATACATCTGATAAGGGGTTAATATCCCAAATTTATAAAGAAAGTATAAAGTCAACATCAAAAAAATCAAATTAAAAAACAGGCAAAGGACGTAAATAAACACTTCTCCATAGAGAACATATCATGACCAATGGACATATGAAAAATGCTCCATATCACTAATTATCAGAAAAATGCAAATGAAAACCACAATGATTTATTACCTCACACCTATCAAAGTGGCTATCATTGATGAATCAACAAACAACAAGTGTTGACAAGGAGGTGGAGAAAAGGGAACCCTCGTGAACTGTTGATAGGAATGCAGATTGGTGTAGTCATTGTGGAAAGCAGTGTGGAGTTACCTCAAAAAATTAAAAATGGAGCTGCCTAAGACCCAGTGATTCTACTTCTGAGAATATATCCAAAGAAACCCTGATTCAAAAGAATATATGCACCTCTATGTTTATTGTAGTGTTATTGACAATAGCCAAGATTTAGAAGCATCCCAAGCATCTATCAGTATATGCATGGATAAAAATATCTGTGGTACATTTATATGCATGGATAAAAATATCTGTGGTACATTTACATGATGGAATACTACTCTGCCATAAAAAAAGAAGGAAATCTTAACTTTGAAGATAGCATGGGTGGACTTGGAGAGTATTATGCTAAGTGAAATAAGCCAGTCAGAGAAAGACCAGTACTATCTGATTTCACTTATATTTGGAAGCTAATAAACAAAGTAAATTCACAAACAAAATAGACTCCGACTCATACATACAGAGAACAGACTCATACCTGTCAGGGGGGTAGGAGTTTGGGGCTCTGGGTGAACAAAGATGAAAGGATTAAGCAAAAGCACAAATTCACAGACGCAGGCATCAGTATTGTGATTGCCAGAGGGAAAGAAGGTGCGGGGTGACAGAGTTGAATAGTTGAGAGACAGAGACCAGGTTGACAGCAAAGCTGAAAAAATTTACTAATTGGCCCTTTACAGACAAAGTTTGTTGACCGATAATACAAACAAAAATAAGAATCTTATATAGAAGTTTCTGAGGCAGCTTTTTGTCTCCTTTTTGAATCTCTGTTCTGTTTGGCCTCCTCAGCTCCACCCCAGCCTCCACCATGTCCATAAGGATGACCCAGAGGTCCGGGCCTTCAGCAGCCACTTGTTCTCAAGTGGGCCCAACATCAGCTCCTCGGCCTTTTCCCAGGTGAGCAGCAGCTCCAAGCTTGGCCTGGGCACCACCATGAATCTGGCCAGGGGTTTCGTTGGAGCTGGGAGCATGGGGACCATCAAAGCCATCCAAGTGAACCAGAGCCTGCTGAGTCCCCTGAAACTGGAAGTGGATCCCAACATCCAGGCCGTGCACAACCAGGAGAAGGAGCAGATCAAGAGCCTCAACAAGAAGTTTGCTTCCTTCATGGATGAGGTGCAGAGCCCGGAGCAGCAGAATAAGATTCTGGAGACCAAGTGGAGTCTCCTGCAGCAGCAGAAGACGACTCGCAGTAACATGGACAACATGTTTGAGGCCTATTTCAATAACCTGAGGCGGCAGCTGGAAACACTGGCCGGGGAGAAACTGAGACTGGAGGCGGAGTTTAGCCACATGCAGGGGCTGGTGAAGGACTTGAAGAATAAGTACGAGGATGAGATCAGCAAGCACACAGAGATGGAGGATGAATTTGTCCTCATCAAGAAGGATGTGGATGAAGCTTACATGAACAAGGTAGAGCTGGAGTCCCGCCTGGAAGGGCTGACCAACAAGATCAACTTCTACAGGCAGCTGTGTGATGAGGAGATTCATGAGCTGCAGGCCCAGATCTCTGACATGTCCCTGGACAACAGCTGCCCGTTCCCTGTGCCTGGACAGCATCATCACCGAGGTCAAGGCCCAGCATGTGGAGATGGCCAACCTCAGCCGGGCTGAGGCTGAGGCCATCTACAAGATCAAGTATGAGCAGCTGCAGACATTGTCTGGGAAGCAGCGGGGATGCCTTGCATTGCACAAAGATGGAGATTTCTGAGACTAACCAGAACATCAGTAGAATCCAGGCTGAGATCGATGGCCTCAAAGGCCAGAGGCTTCCCTGGAGGCCACCATCAAGGACTCCAAGCAGTGTGGAGAGCTGGCCATCAAGGATGCTTGGGCCATGGTAGCTGAGCTGGAAGCCACTCTGAGAGACGCCAAGCGGGACATGGCGCAGCAGCTGCATAAGTACCAGCAGCTCATGAACGTCAAGCTGACTCTGGATGTGGAGATTGCCACCTACCACAAGCTGCTGGAGGGTGAGGAGAGCTGGCTGGAGTCTGAGATGCAGAACATGAGTATCCATACCAAGACCACCAGCAGCTACTCAGGTGGGCTGAGGTAGAGCCCAGCTTACGGGAACTTCAACTACAGCCTGGGCTTCCAAGCCAGCCTGGGCTCTGGTGGGAGCTCTGGCTCCTTCAGCCACACCAGCAGCAGCTCCTCCAAGACCGTGGTTGTGAAGAAGATTGAGACCCACGATGGGAAGCTGATGTCTGAGTCATCTGATGTCCTGCCCAAGTGAATGACTACTATAGTCCCTCCTGTCCTCCAACCTGGCAGGAAAGGAGCTCTGTAGGGGAGCAGAGGGCGCAGAAGACCCACCTGAGGCACAGCCCCAGGCCTCAGCTCACCCCTGGAGTGGGGGTGTTTACTGCCTGGGGCACCACCTCTTACCGCTGCCCCCAACTGGAAGCCAAATGAAGTGTTTTTTTTTTTTTTCCCTCCCAAAATAAAGCCTCAGCTTGCTCTACCAAAAAAAAAAGTTTTGATTTTGAAAAATTATTAAACTATTATTGAAAACTAGAAGCTCTGATATATTATGCCTTTGTACATTCCATAACAGTGTCAACAGAAGGTGACACACTGAAGCTACAAGACTGTAGCCAATCTATAACTGAGAATTCACCTCTTCCAATGACACCATCGCTTTATTACAAAGTTCACAATCTATAGGCATTTGCAGTAGCCCATGCAGCTCTGCATATTCATAACAGCCCTGAAATTGCTCATGAAAAAGAGACAAAGTACAAACTGAAGCCAGTGATATTATTTATGCAATACCTCAGAGGGTTTTTTCCAAAGTAGACACAGAGAGATATACATGTATTTTCATGAGAACACTGGCAGTAAAAGTATTCTTTAAAGCAGGAAATAAACATTTTCATCCTAACATTTTCAACTGGTCATGAAAAAATAGACTTCTAACTTTTGAGTCTCCAAAGAACAAACCAGAAACTTTGTGGAATATACCACTTTCTACCATATACTATCTATAATTATGTATATCTTTGTCTGATTTTGTTTTCTAGATTGTAAGCTTCAAGTGGCTGTCTAATTTGTGTTTGTATCCTATGTCATCTTCTACAGTAGTTTTCACCCAGTAAAATATTCATTGAAATTGAAGAAAAATGCAGAAAAGAAAAATCTTCATGACCATTAACAGTATTCCTCCTGAAGAAATGGACCCTAAGTAAATAGCCAGAAATTTAGATGACAATTTCTGTATAAAGATTTAATGGCATCTTTATTTGTAATAGCAAAATGTGAAAGCAACTTATAGCAACAATAAAAGTCTTTTCTTTTTAAAAAAGAATAATTTATCCATGCTATGGAATATTATGTCAGTCTTTAATAATGTTGGTGAAAAAATGTAATAATCTAAAAAAATACTCACCATAAAATGTTTAGAGAAAAAGCAAGATTCAGAATCGTATGTTCAACCCTGACTGGTGTGATTCATTGGGTTGGGTGTCATCCCACAAACTGATTAGTCGCCAGTTCAATTCCTGGTCAGGGCACAAGGGTGGGTTGCGGGCCAGGTCCCTGGATGGGGGCATGTGAGAGGTGGCTGATCAAAGACTGTCTCTCTCAAACATCAATGTTTCTCTCCCTTTTTCCCTCTCTTCCCCTCTCTCTAAAAATAAATACAATCTTTTTTTAAAACAATAATATTTAGTGTGATTCAAGGGAAGTCACCAAAATGTTAACAGCAGTTTTCATTGAGATGTAAGAGTATAGATAAATGGAATTTTCTTTCTACTTTTACACATCTTCTAAACTTACTGCAATAAACATGTGTTATTAGTACAAAAAGAAAAAAACATTTGGAAAATAAATGAATGCAGTGGGCAGAACCTTGTCTGTGACCAATCTGCATGAAAACAATCTGATTTATTATAGGTGAATGTCTTTATTCTGAACTGAGCAGGTCTCTCCCAGACTTCTTGGCTGTGAAGGAGAGATGTAACTCCTGCCCAAGAACAAAGAGTAGCTCTGCCAGGATCAAGTACAATGAGCAACACTGGACTGGGAATAGGATCTCCAACGTCAAAAGCTCACACTGCCTCTGCAGCCTCCCTGGTGTGGACAATTATCACCTTGTGTTTTTGCTGATCTAGCAGATAAACTTCGAACACAATCAGTTCTTGAACAATTTGTTCAATACCTCAGGCAGTTTAATAGACACAGTCACAGGCCCTCTGTGCTTATTCTCAAACTTGTATCAGGTGTATTTGGGTATGTATTATAACTGTATTATTATATATTGTATTCACATGTCCTAAATGATGGGACTGCTGTAGAGGCATCGGTATTTTCACTATCGAGCTGCAAGCACCAGAATGCCATTACTCCCACCGTCCACACCTCTTCCAGTTTTTCGTGTTTGCTAGTTCGTATACTTTTGCTCAATTGGCTGATCTTATATGAATTTTTGGAATTCCACTGATGTATGTAGTATGTGGTCAATAAGTGTTGATCTACGAACTGCCACATGAGTTTCTGTAGTAACTAAATTGTTTATAAGAAAATACTGTAGTTTTAATAGTCATATGTAAAGTCATTACCAAGAGAACAAGAACAGATTGATACCTACATATTGAAATCACTGGAACTCATTGAGTTATTCCACTTCCCAGATCTGATTTCACTTTCAACGTTCTAATGAATAATACTAAGCAATAACATATCTTTTAAATGTTATGCATATGTCCTTAAACATGCATAAAAACTATACAGGATTGTCCGTGATATATACAAATGTGGACTTTGTTATATTCCACATCCAATAAGAATGTGTTTCTAAGAAATATTTCTGAAAAATCTTGTTTCCCCCACCAATCATCAGAGGTGGACATCCAATGCTATTACAGATAATGGCAGGCTGCCATTGTCCAGTCCAAATAACAGCCGTGTTCCAGGTAAAGCACAACTTCAAAGGACAACCTTTGTCTGGTTGGGTGTGCGTAATTAAAATCACATTATCATAATTATACCCGAATTCAAGCTGGCTTTATTTTTGCATCTGCTGGAAAGAAATGACATTAAAGAACTCCTCAAAGGAGATGATTAGACTTTCAATAGGTCATATTTTCATTGGTTCAATTTTATTTTCATCTTTGTTTGATATTATGTATGCATACTTACCTAGGCAGGTAATTTGATGAAGCTCTTTCCACATTACATATATTTAGCAACATAGCCTTTATTTTCTAATAGATTCAGTTACCCAGGATTAGGGCAACTATTCATGAGACTAAAAAAAAGGCAGAGTTTTAAATATATATTACTTTCTGTCAATTCTTCTGAAATGGCAAAGCTTGAAGTCTGAATCTATACACATCTTAAGAAAAATGGTTATGCTCAGCAGCAAGCTGATATAAAGCTTAGCAGTGTGATATATTTCTTACCTTTGTATTAGGAAGAAAGTTTGTGAACCTACATGTAAAGGAAAGAGAGCTGGAATTAAGGACCAGAAGAAAATATAGCTTAACTTCTAACTATGTAGAGGGTGGAGCAAAAGTATTATTTTCCATACAAACAACTGTAAACCTACTTTTGTTCACCCTGTGTTGAAAAACAAGGTTATGAATTACTTTAAAAATTATTTATACAATTCCAAGTTCATTCCAATTGACAGCTATCAATTAAGACTACTGAATAAAATTATTTGACTAACATTTTTATTAGAGAAGTATAAATGGGCATGTCCTAGAGCTCCAAGAAAGCATTATATCTACTTATAAAATAAATGCTGGAATTTTTGAAGCAATATTGACATGATTGCTTCTCGGCCTTTTGGCCAAGTATAGTATCTGTTCTTATAGTTTAAAGCAATATTGACATGAAATAAAATATATTCATATTTTGTAATTGTTACTCCAGATTATTAGAACATTTTAAAAGGCTAGTTTTTGAAAATGCTATTGCTTAATGTGAATCACTGTTTGGTGTTTTTAGATGAATAACTTCTAAAAAATTGAACAAGTATGTAATTTTAAAATTTAAAAAACTGAAGTAGCCATGACGTGAGCAGGATAATTTTCACCTTTCTTCTTTCTAATAAGGCCCAGACCACTCCATTTAATCTTGTAATGCTTCACTTCCTCCCCAGCCGACCCTGGCACAATCTTTTGTTCCTGTTCTACTTTTTTCTTTTTCCAGGAAAGTTTCACTGTCTAATATATTGTGTTATTTACATATTTATGCTTATTTTTTTTTTTTTTGTATTTTACATCACCACTACATATAATACAAACTTCAAAAAGGCATGAACCTTTTTTGTTTTGTTCTCTGATGTGTCTTAATTCCCTAGAGCTATATCTGGCACAAAATACATTTTCCTTTTTTAAAAAAAGATTTTATTCATTTATTTTTAGAGGGGAAGGGAGGGAGAAAGAGGGAGAGAAACAGCAATGTGTGGTTGCCTCCCACGTGCACCCTACTGAGGACCTGGCCTGCAGCCCAGGCACGTGCCCTGACTGGGAATCAAAACCTGTGACTGTTGGCCCACAAATGGGGCACTCAATCCACTGAGCTACAATAGCCAGGGCAAGATGGGTTTTCAATAAATATTTGTGAATTAATACACATATAAATGAGTGAATGAATTTCATCCATATAGGGCTCCAATAGTCTAGCTAATATGTTATTAGAAATAATATTGGCTACCAAAGGCTAAACACTGAAAGAATAGCTTTGAACATATGTTTGAAAGATCTTATACATGTTGTTTCACTTAATCTTTGCAACAGCCTTGTCAGGTAGTCATTTTTATCCTCATTTTTTAAATCAGACCATTGAAGTCTGGACAGCTTAAGTACCTTTCCAAAGTTTCAGAACAATTAAGTGCCAGGGCTAAAATTTGCCCCAAATTCTATGCTTTTAAAAACACTTCTGCTGACATGGGCTGCTTTAGAACAGTTACTTCTCTAGAATTCATGCTAATTTTTATTTCTGACTTCACTGTGAAATTCCTGAGAGCCCATATTTCTATTTTTGAATAGATACAGGATATATATACTCCACCTGTTTTTGGATGAAACAGGAAATATAAAAAGATACTCACCTACTGAGGAATGACTCCCCTCATCCTGGGTCCCTCCCACCAATTCTTTGCTCTTTTGCAGATAACTACTTCTATAGGTTTCCAGTTACTTTATCAAAATCAAAGAAAAAATACATGTTCTGCTGGCAAAGATGGAGGCGTAGGTGGACACACTGTGCCTCCTCACACAACCAAAATTAAGGACAACAAAGATTTAGAAACAAGAAAACAACCAGAACTGAGAAAATTGAACTGTATGGAAGTGCAACAACCATTCATCCAGGCTGGTAAGAGGGGTGGAGTCGCAGCAGGAAAAAGTGGAGGTTGGCAGACCGAGGCACGCAGGCAGCAGTGGCTGGCAGATCCCAGGCACACAGGGGGTGGCTAGTGGACCCCAGGCATGGGGTGGCAATGGTGCAGACCCAGTGAGGCCATGCAAGGCAGCTGGCTATCCAGGCGGTCCCACATTTGCACACAGATAAACAAGGTGAAGGGGAAGTGGCGGAAGGGACTGTAATCCAAGAGAGAGTGGAGCAAGTGCCGTTGTTCCCTCTTGGACCCTGCCCCCACATACAGTATCACAGCCCAGCAACTGGGCTGCGCCACCCTGGGGAACACCTAAGGCTCCACCCCTCACTAAGTAACAGCTGTGACCAGACCCCCCCCCCCAGAATGGCTCAAATGGGAGAACAGATCAAAGCCCCAGAGCCAATTCATCTAAGCGACCAAGAGATTGCCAACCTATTGGATGCACAGTTCAAAGCCCTGGTGATCAGGATGCTCACAGAATTGGTTGATTTTGCTCACAAATTAGATGAACAAATGAAGGCTACAATAAGTGAAATGAAGGAAAATGCACAGGGAACCAATAGAGATGGGAAGAAAACTGGGACTCAAATCAATGGAGTGGATCAGAAGGAAGAAACAAACAAACAAACAAACAAACAGAAAAGAAGAAAGAAACAAGGATTCAAAAAAATGAAGAGAGGCTTAGGAACCTCCAGGACATCTTTAAACATCCCAACATCCGAATTATAGGGGTACCAGAAGGGGAAGAGGAAGAGCAACAAGTGGAAAACTTATTTAAACAAATAATAAAGGAGAACTTCCCCAATCTGGCAAAGGAAATAGACTTCCAGGAAGTCCAGGAAGCTCAGAGAGTCCCAAAGAAGTTGGACCCAAGGAGGAACACACCAAGGCACAT